>JARQOC010000007.1:152492954-152600393 GCA_033576535.1 Allobates femoralis
TTGAGTCAGATACAACATTTTGATCGCCTTTTATTGCATTTTATTGTAACAACGTGGTGGCCTAAAAAACATAATTCAGGCGTTTTTATTTTTTTCCCATTACGCCATTTTCCAATTGGATTAATTTACTTCATATATTGATAGCTTAGATTCTTACGAACGCAGCGATACCAAATATGTGTATTTTTACATTTTTTTCACTGTTTTATTGCTATTTTCAGTTCAGCTCCTTTGGGGGCCCCTAAGAGAGTGGGGGCCCTAGGCAACTGCCCAGTCTGCCCCCCCCCCCAACGCCGGCCCTGGGTGCAGGACCGATGGATCGCCACGGAAACCCCCCTAGCCTTAGAACCAGGGAACGTGCTGTGGAACCTTAGGGGATAATCTCTGGTTTCACATCTTGGGACTCTATCTGAACGGAAGTGGGTCTCTTGAAGCATCAATATATGAATTCTGGCTTTATGAAATGAGTAACAAATCTGTCTTCTCCTTTCTGGTTTATTGAGACCATTTACATTAAAGCAACAATTAAGCGTTGTCATAGCCATTTAGTCAGATATGTGTTACTGTAGCCCTCACTGTCTGAGCACTCGGCATGGGATTGGGGAAGGGGGTAGGTAGGGGAACAAAGATTAGCGAAATCAAAGATAGAGTAAAAACAGGTATATACACAGATATATGTATTAACCAAAATAAAGCACCTATTGGTGCAATTGTGCGTGCGTCTATGGGTGACTAACGTCATCCAGCACTGGGGGTCGGGTGTTTTGCCCAGTACATTCTACCCTCCGCAACGCCACCTCTATCTCCTTTTAACTTATATTAAATATCATCCAACATAGCTTTGTTGAGTTTTAGTACTATAAACACAATTATGTAACATAAAGAAAGAAAAATCAGGCATGCCTCGAGTATAAGTTCCCAAATAGGCCCCCCCCCCCTCCACATCAGATCCTCAGCAAAATGAGATAAACAGACTGGCAGATAAAGAGGGTACGGGGTGGGCGCCACAGGTGCTGGAAGAGAACCCAGCCTAGTAGGCATTAGAGAGAGAGTTTTAACAAAAGAGCATAACATGAAGAGCAGGGAATCTAGTGATCTAAGACAGTGGAGTCAGGAGTGGGAAGTGGGTCAAGATGATAAACAGGAAAGAGGCAACAGGGGGGAAAGAGGGAAAAACGCATCCAAGTAAGGCAGGTCAAGTATGTGAGAGAAGGCGACGGGCAGGAATTTGGGAGGGGTCAGAAAGCCATTTCAGCTAATAGTTATATAAATGTATGGGTTGGAGTGTGACCTGGGAGTCAGATTAAGGCACTAGTATGAAAAAGAAGGAAAACAAAACAGACAAAACATCAACAACAAAAAAAAAGGGGGGGGGAGTCTAATATCCCCCCCCCCTCCATTAAGGGTCAACTACAACCCAAGCGCCCAAGGAAACCCGACTCCTCTCCATCCTGCCCCCAGGTCAGCAGGTCAACAGTCAAGGTCTCTTTATCCACTCATTTCACTGCTCCACACAGGAGGTTGTCGTGCAACAGGAAGGTTCAGAAAGTCCTCTGGTTGTCTCCCTCCTCTTCAGGCAGGTGGGTTTCTGGGCGAACGTTGACGTCTCACTCTTTGCCATCTCATAGGGGCTGGAGGTAGGGCAGGCATCACAGGCCAGTCAGGCAAGTCCATTTCCGGAATGTCCAGAGTTTTGCAAAATAGAGGGAGATCCGCCAATCTCCTGAAGGACGCCGAGCGGCCCCCATATGAGGCAGAAAGCTGGAAGGGGAATCCCCATCGGTATTTTATCTCCCGTTCTCTCAGCACCTCCAGGAGCGGGCGAAGCCCCCGTCGCTGCTGAAGCGTTCGGCGGGACAAGTCTTGCAGCAACAGTATGGGGGAATCCTGGTACATGATTTTGTCTTTTTGTCTGGCCGCAAATAGGATTGCCTCCTTTATGGCGTAGAAGTGCACCCTGCAGAGCACGTCCCGAGGCCTGGTATCCTGTGGGGTTCTTGGTGCCAGGGCTCGGTGTACACGATCCAGTTCAATATGAGGACCCTGGTCATTGCCTAGGACCTGTTTCAGCAGCCCCTGCAACGTGCCAGCAAGCTCCAGGGCTGGAATGGACTCAGGGAGACCCCTAATCCTTATGTTATTGCGGCGGTTGCGATTCTCTAGGTCCTCCTGAGAGTATGCCATTTCCTCCAGGAGGGCTGCATGTGAAGAAAGCATGTCTCTATGTGATTGGAGCTCGTCCAGCACTGTCTCCTGTGCCCTCTCCACCTCCTCCACTCCAGATGTGACCTCCTGCCTTAGGGCCGCCATTTCCTCTCTATATGTGTTTTCAATGCGGCGGACAAATCTTTCCAGGTCGCCTTTTGTGGGAAGATTTTTAAGATAATCTCCCAGCTCACCCCCAGGGAGCGCGTCCGGGGAGTCCGGGCAGTCAGAGTCTTCCTCACGTGCGTCCCCCAATGCGGCAAAGCGATTTGTGCCTCTCTTCCCCCTCTCCTCCCACCCCCCGCCACATGCTGTGAGCGGGAAGGCGCTATCTTACGGTTCGCGCGGTCCGGGACAGGGGTCGCTCTGGACCGCAAATACCTGTCCATGCAGCCCTGAGACCCTCCATCCTCCGCTCCCGGACCTCCTGAGGGCTTCCTCGTCTTGCCCATGATCGTTGGGCGGCGGGTACTGCAAATAGAAGCTGGATTTGATGGCGGCGTTGCGGAGCTCTTGCCCGGCGTGTCTTACTCCTCCATGTGCTAGGCTCCGCCCCCATCAATAATTTTTTTTCATAAAACAATAGAGCAAGCAAAGATAAGTTTGTATTTATTTAAAAAATGCGTATTTCTCCACTTATCTTTCATTTCTCTTCCCTTAGCATTCTGCAGTAATTACTGTAACTTCAAGGGAACCTGTCACATGGTAAAATGCTATTAACCTGCAGATATGGGGTTAATCTGCAGGGTAATAGTATTCTAAACTCGCCCAGGGCCTGCACATTAAGCCCTGTAACCAGGGAGGAAATTACCTTTAATCCTCCAAACGGAGTTCCGGTTTCAGTCATGTGTTGAGCTGTCAAGATTCCTGATGACAGCAAACACATCTATTTTGGAACTGGAGCGGGCTGGGCTGTCCCCATGCAAATTATCAAGAGCTGAGGCTTCTGGGCTTTCTCCAGGTGTTGTTCTTTAGGCTATTTAACTGACTGTCAGTGGTCAGATCACTGCTAGTTGTAGCTTTCAGTTCAGTGGTGTCTGCATGCCTTGATCCTGTGCTCAGTCTCTGATAAGGTGAAAGAATAAAGGGGCTGTAAGGAAAACACACAGACAACAACAGAAGCTCAACTGGTGTTTTCTTCCAAAGAAAATCCCAAATATAATGAGCTACAGATCCCAGGAACAGGTCCACATAGAACTATAGCCAGCAAGGAAATGCAGTGAAGGAAGAACCCACCCAGACTGTGATAGTACAACCCAAAACAGGACAATAAAAAACACCTGAGGAGGATAAAGAAGAGAAAGAATAAACAAAGGTAATAGTAATAATCAGCATTAGCACTGAGAGGGAAAGGACCATAGAGCAGAAGACCGGGAACTGACTACAGAGCAATAAGTTACCGGATCAAATCCTGAAACTTAGGTATGATCCAGAAGTCACAATTAGGGATGAGCGAGTAGTGAAATATTCGGACTCGTTATACTTGTAATGAGTAGGTCCTAATACTCGGGTACTCGTTCTGAGTAGCGAGTCCAATGTAAGTCAATGGGAAATGTGAGTACTTCGCAATGTATCTATATACACTACGAAAGTGAAAAAATAACATTCTCACCTATCCAACGGCTGTCCCGGGACCTGAAAAGAACACATCCGATGGGCTGCCAGGACCTTAAGTCTGGTGGCCAATCAGATGGCCGGTAGCGATACGGTGGTGTGTGATCAGATGGTCGGTAGCAATCAGGTGGTGTGTGACGTCACGCACAACCTGATTGGCCAGCACACTTAAGGTCCTGGCAGCCCATCGGATGTGTTCTTTTCGAGTCCTGAGTCAGCTGTTGGATAGGTGAGTATGTTATTTTTTTATTTTTAACACCTTTTATTAACTTTTATTATACTTTGGCAGTGTATATAGATACACTGCGAAAGTGAATGTACTACTCGCTATTCCTAACGGGTAATCACAAGGAAACTTGTGGAGTAGCGAGTAGCCCAAATGCCATACTATTCGGCGAGTACCGAATAGTTACGAGTATACTCGCTCATCCCTAGTCACAATTAGTAAATGAGTACACCTGTATGTAATTTTTTCTCAGTATAACTACATCTGTTCTGTAAAGACCTCAGAGGTTTGTTAGAGAACATTAGAGATCAAACAGTTTCACGAAAACCAAGAAATAAATTGGATACATTTGTAGAATAAAGCAGGGATTGATTATAAAAAATAGCTCAAACTCTAAACATCTTTGTTTAATCCACCATCTAAAAATGGATGAAGTATGGCACAACTGCAACCCTACCAAAATATGGTTATCTACCTAAACTGGTATCCCAAGAAAGGAGAGCACTAGTTAGACAAGAGGCCCATTGTCACTGGAGGAGCTGCAGAGATCCACAGCTATGTAGGAGGACACACAGCAATCGTGAAAGATGGGACTCTGGTTAGATGTGTCCAAGTAAAACTTTTTGGAATAAATTTAAAACCCAATGTGTGGCAGAAAACTAGCATTTAACTTCACTCTGAAAACACCATCCCCACCGTCACAAATGGTGGTGGCAGCATCATGCTGTGAGGAGGCATTTCTTCAGAACAGGCAGGGAAGCTGGTCAGAATTGTTGGGGAGATGGATGGTGCTAAATACAGGGCAATCCTGGAGGAAAACCTGTTAAGAGGCTGCAAAAGACTTGAGACTGAGGTGTAGACTTAGCTTCCAGCAGGACAATGACCTTAAACATCCTCCAAGAGCTACAATGGAGGGTGTAGACCAAAGCATATTCATGTGTGTGAACGGCTCAGACACAGTCCAGACCGAAATCCCAATAAAATACATTAAAGTTTGAGGGTGTAGCACAAAGAAAAATTCACAGTGTATGAATATTTTTTCAAGGCACTGTAATTGTGTCAGTATGTTGTATTAAATTATGATCAATTTATATAATCAGTATAGTCAGCAGAGCGCCAGGCAGCTGCAGTTTGCTCCAAGCATCCCCTCTCTTATGCTGATTTTTCCCTAAAGCAATGCTATTAACACATGTCTCTTTCCTTGTTTCGCCAGAGCTCCGGCATTGTCAGGGGGATTGAGGTTAATAATGAAATTTGCGTGTATTATACATTGTAAGATTTCTGTTTATGACATAAATTGCATCATCTCAAATTTGGCCAATTTAGTGTATTCCTGGGCTTTAAAAGGTCTAGTAAATGCCTATTTCAGCATTAGCCTCTGTTTCCCTGAAGAAGCCAGTGCTCTGGTGAAACATGGTGGGGAGGTTACCTAATGTATTTTAATTTAGGGATAGTGTGTCAACAACATTACTCTAGTGGTATATCAGCCTTTAGAGAGCAAATTGTCTTTTCAGGGAGGAAGCAGTCGAACTCTAGCACCACCTATTGGTCAAAATTGACCCTTTAACGATGCCTTGTCATATGACTTGGGATTTATGGTAGATCAGAATCCCACTTTGCAGACATGCGTTTCGGGATATTGCTCCTCGTCAGTGCAAAGTATGGGATCTGATCTGCCTGTATGAGAGGCTGAGAGGAGACACTTGGAGCAGACTCTGCTGACTATGCAATGATATAATATAAATCGATCCTGTATTAATACAATATACCGATGCATTCCTAGATAATAAACAACACCCAAAACACAGAGCCCTATTAATGGAATAAGAAACTTTTTTGATTTTTATTGCTGATTAATAAAAGTTTTATTATAGGTCCAATAGGAAATGGATTTCGTGTTACCTTTATGGGTAGATGTGAATAAAAGTGAAAAAGACAAGTGACCTGAAGCAGAGCGTTCAATATGGGGAGGGAGGAAATAGATGTAGTAGTAAATATTGCATTAGTTCATAGATGAAGATTGTGAAAGTTTTATTGTCCCCTGATTAAGGTCTGGTACATATCTTTTCCCCTGGAACATGTATACCCATAACGGCTATCCTCACCTGAAATGATAAGTGCACTTGAAGGATGACGGCTCCTGGTGTCAGTAGACTGGACTGAATCAATATGCGGCAGAATATTGTATAATCTTGTTTCAGGCTTGTCAGAAATTTGCTTTATTTTTCTATACATCATTATAGATAAACCATTATAGTGTCCTCCGCTGGATGTATACAGAACAGAGGAATTGCTATATGTTACTCTCTTTGTATACAGATGAGGTTTTCTTGGTTTTTATGTTAATAGGGTTAATATAAGAGAAACATTTTGACATCCTCAAGTTGTGAAAAAGTCTCAGCATGAAGGCTCGCTCACACAAATGTATCATTCGGACAAGTGAAATCCGATGAAAAATAGAGATTGCGTCCGTACCCATGTTATTCAATGAGGCAGTGAAGATCTCTGATTTGTTTTCTCAGCTGTATATGGTATGAGAAAAAAAAAGCATTCTGCGACTTGAGGCTAAGTTCTCATGTTTTAGACAAAATTCACCGAATTGGTACATAAAAAATATAGAAAAAAAAAAACTCACCAAATTTGGCCGCTTACAAATATCATTGCATTTAGCAGGATACTATCAGCCACCTCAAAGGCAACCCATATCTCTTAACACCGATGCTCCATCCCCTACAACCATGACACGGGGGCATGGTTGTAGGGGATATATATTATCCATCTGCAGCCTACGGCTGGGTCCTCTAGGGGGCGTCAGTCACTTGTGTTGCATATTTTGTTGCAGAGCAGCCCGCCTTGTCTAACAGCTGAGCGTCATTAATAGGCTGCTTTCTGACACTATGCTTCACTTTTGGGGTGGCTGCTGCCCTGTGGTGATCTCATGTCCAGTGATACCACCTGTCTCCTCCTTGTGGCACGGCTAGTCGCAGATGCCACAATCGCCCCCGTGTCATGGTTGTAGTTGATGGAGCATCGGTGTTGAGAGATATGGGTTGCCTCTGAGGTGGCTGATAGTATCCTGCTAAATGCAATGATATTTGTAAGCAGCCAAATTTGGTGAGGTTTTTTTTCTAAGTTCTCATGTCCAGTTAGGCTGGTTTCACAATAGTGTATTTTGGAATCCGTGGGCATACAGGAAAACCTTGCATGCCCCTGGATTCCCCCACAATGACAAGATGGATGTACCCACACCCCCTGCTGAAGCATCCGTTTGCATATTGATCCGGAACTGCGTATTGCGCATGCGCAGTTTATAGAACCCTGACCGGAAGTCCAGATCCACCCAGATCTGGAATCTACTTCTTTCTGTGTAACATAAGCCCCCATTGTGACCTGACACGTGGTGTCCTGTATCCGTGTGGATGCGGGACTGAACTTTTTTTTTTCATGGAGACCAACATTGCATCAAGATGCAGATTTTGTCTCCGTGAAAAATATGTGAACACATGGATCCACCTGGATCCAGGCTAAACTGGACACAACTGGATGTACCTGCAGGTGTCTCCGGCCCCATTGAAAATCAATAGGGCCAAAAACGGATGCAGGTGCGTCCAGTTTGTGACGGAAACACACTGATGGCAAAAAGCAGCAGTGTGAAAGCAGCCTTATCATCCGTTAGGACAGATCCTCAGCAATCTACTGGCAAAAAGTTGTGAAGACAGAACTCTTTTGTCTGTTTTTAAATAACTGATTTTTGCAGGCTCCGTTTTTTTTAACATTGGAGTCTATGGAGAACGGATCCGGTCCTGATGAAGGGGTTTTTAACCCTGAAACGTGTAGAATAAACCACCAAATGAGTCTTTAATAACTTTATTGCACTCTTTCATTGGAATGGGAGCACGGTCCGAAGTCCCTTTTCTCCTCTATATAAACTACTGTATTCACAGTTGTTTTGGCGGTGGATTGTTGGATCCGTTCTCAGGGCAGGGTCACACGAGGGCATAAAAAATCGGTCCCTATCCCATCCAGAAAAATAGGATGATTTTTTTCCCCACTTGTCATCCGTATAAAATCCATATTTTTTATGCAGCAGATATGAACCTTTTACAGGACCATTTACGATTATTTATCTTATTATCATTATTTTCGAATATTTGTCTTACAGAATTGTAATGTAGTCATAAATATCAGATGTTATACTGATGGTCGATCAGGCATACACAAGTTTTGTTTCTCGTACTGGCCGATTTCAGAGTCAGATCACAGCATGCTTTGATTTTTTTTTCTTTTCATGCCAAATAACAGCTGGAAATACACCGCAAATCCTCTCTGCCTCACCGAATATTTGGTCAAAGGGTTTTCTCAAAGCTTAGATAAGTCCATCAGTGTCATCTCCAATCCTAGATAGATCCACCAGAATCTTCTCCAAGCCTAGATAGGTCCATCAGAGTCTTTGGCAGATTTTTGTGCACACTGTAAATGGCAATCAGTGGTGGAGGTGGGGTTATTTAGAGTTCATGAATATGCCGGACTACCTGGCATCAGACCAAGTCATCCTCTAATGATAATCATCTGCAGATAAAACTGTGATTTTATCAAAACTACACTAAGCAGCTCAGTAAGTGATCGCTGGAATCAGGATCTCTGCCCCTACACTATTGCCATGCCCCATGACTTGGGAATCATACAGTGTTGTATTGCCATTGCATTGTTTTCTCCATATTGCTATGCAATAGGTTTGCCTGTTTTAGAAGGTTCACCCACAATAAGAGAAGGAGAACCAGACACCACCGCACATTATTCCACTTTGGGAATTAAAGGACACTGCTGCCATCCAGCCTGAGCAGCCCTCACCATCAGGCTAAAACACACAACATGAAGGCAGTAGAGAGGATAGAGGACAGACGACAGCCATTTCACAGTGCTCACAAGTGCTTGTATGGGTCCTGTAGATACAGCCAGTACCCGATAAGTGCTGCTCTCTACCTTTATTAGAAGGTTGTTTCCCCTCTCTCCCTGTAGCTGCTCTGATGTCCGTAACCCCTCCTTTCTTCCCCATTTTATGTTGTCAGCCATCTTATTAGCAGCATCTCTTTGCAGCTTTGTTAGAATTATCTTTTTTACCTACTGTACCATGCATAAATTCAAGAATTCAGTTGAAAATGAACCATTTCTTCTGGATTCTTCATACATGCCTCTGCAGTCAAGTTCAAGCTATCTGATGACACTTCTACATGTGAGTAACAGTCTATACAAGTATCAAGATAAATGATAGCTCAAGCACCTAAAACAAGCAGTGTAGCTGTGTTGATAGAATAATTATGCTGCCTTAGGTGGCAAAAACCTGTTGACAAATTCTCGTTAAGTTGTTTTCTATTGGTAAAAAAAAAGTTTAAAAAATTTACATACTGCAGGTGTCAAAAACGCACAGAGAGCATGAGAGTTCTGAAGTCTCATAGCAATTGCTGTTCCTGTAAAAAGAAGGTATCAGTTTGTATTAAAAAAAAAGCTGAAAAATGCAACATGTGAATATAAAGGAAGAATAAACATATAGAGATAGGTATCTGGGCACTGAGTGTAGCGGTGCGTAGCACACCTTCGGAGAGTGGGAATCAAAGCACAGCTGAGAGGCAAGATCCAACGATAGTTAAGAAGAAGCGGCACTCAACCAGATAGAGTGCAGATGCGGCTTTATTTATAAATCCATGGGTCTACAAACGGAGGGAAGGGTATGCAGGATGACGGTCACCGTTTCACACCCTTTGGTGCTTCTATGGGTCCAAGTAAGGGAGTCAAATGGTGACCGTCGTCCTGCACATCCTTCCCTCTCTGTAGACCCCATGGATTTATAGATATAGCCGCATCTGCACTTTATCCGGATGAGTGCCGCTTCTTCTTAAGTAAAGGAAGAATAAGATTGCGTGCAAGTCTCCATAGTGCCTCATGGAGTTCCAGCAGGGGCGTAACTACAATAGGTGCAGGAGCTGCGATCGCGCCCCAAAAGTCCCTTTGGCCTATAGAAAAAGACTAATGCTATTAAAGATTTACAATAATTGGGGGTCCGGTTGGAACTTTTGCTTAGGGGCCCATGAGCTTTAAGTTACACCACTCAGTTCCAGAATAACAAGTCTATCATTAAAAGTTCTGTAACTTGTTAGAAATGTATAGAAAAGCATTTTCAAGATCTCTGCTTGCTGTAGGTGAAAAGAAATATTTTTCTGGGGAACATAGCTGTGTGGTTAGAGGTGACCAAAGCCTTTATCCTGAGACCAAAGAGTAATATATGAATAAGTGAGTGTCAGCTGGACACAGGATTGATAGTCGGCATTTCATAAGAGGCAAAAAAGAACATGTAAGAGTTGGGGCGATTGTTCTGCACTCTTTAATCATGGCCCTAAGCCCCCTTCCCCTCTAATTAGACGTCTTCCATCTTCCATGCACAGTTTTTCCAGGCTGTGTGCTAATTTCCTCTCTTGCTCTCCAGCTTGCTCTGTCCTTTGGGTCTCCCTGTTGTTATGAATGATCTGGAAAAGAACAAGTCATTATCCAAATTTGTCAGTGTATCATTAACAGCAGTTAAATGACAGCTGCGATTATAGCGGGAAGAGAGACATCAGTTTCCCAGTAACTGTGGTACAGTAGTCAATTCATTCTGCGTTTTGGACGCGATCAGGCTCGAAACAAATGGGAGAACGTTACGATAGCTGGCGACGCTCATCCAGATCCATCAACCCGACCCGGAACGGAACAGATGAGATGTTGAGTGGAAATGATAGGAAATAGCAGAGATTTCTCCCCAGCGTGCAGTGCACGAGGAATGATTGGACCCGGAGAGCGTCGGCCGCTGCCACTTGCCGTTATGTGCAGATACAACACCTGAAAATCGAGTTATAGGCCCGCGACCATAATGGAGGAAATAACCCATCGACTGGCCGCACCGCTGTAAATGGAGGCATTCACTGCGCTTGTTAGCAGAGCTCTACCCAGAATTCATCGCCGGCAGCTTAATGGCTGAGCAGCATGTGACAGCGCTGAGGTCGGGAATGAGTTATGCAGAATCACTCAAGGGTTCTATGTCTTTCACACATCAATGCCATGCGAGCGAGTGTGAGATACATGATAACCGTCATAAAATTACCTCGGAGAGCCAAGAAGTGATCATAGGTGATAAAGAGGCAGGGAACCACACAGGACTACAACACCCATCATGTAATAGTAGGACATTTTATTGTAACATACATTTCCAAAACTAATGTGCTAATGTATGTAATCCTGTCATGTTTGATGTGTCTGCTGTGATAATGTGGAGCTGGAGAAGGATGTTATCAATACCATGGATGGCAAGAAGAACAAAAACATCAATACTGGAACAAATCAAGCCAGACATGTCACTGGAAGCAAAGATCACCAAGCTATGACTAGTCTACACATCATACGAAGAGAGCAATCACTGGAGAAGACATCATGGTCCTAAGAATAGAAGGAACAAGGCAAAGAGGACGACCAGCAACCTGATGGCTTGATACTATCAATATAATAGCGGAGAAGACCTCAGTGGACCTTTCTAGTCTTGGAGAAGACCCTGGTGGACCTATCTAGTCTTGGAGAAGACACTGGTGGACCTATCTAGGCTTGGAGAAGACCCTGATGGACCTATCTACGCTTGGAGAAGACCCTGGTGGAGCTATTTAGGATTGGAGAAGACCCTGATGGACTTATCTAGGCTTTGAGAAAACCCTGGTTGACCTATCTAGGTTTGGTGAAGACTCTAGTGGACCTATCTAGGTTTGGTGAAGACTCTAGTGGACATGTTTTTGTAGAATAACTTATAACACAGGTTTGAGCAAAGTACAAATCTTCCAGTTTTTATTCTTACAAAGGCCATGTTCACACACATGCGTTTTTTTGACCATCTCTGCGTTTTTGGGCTGTTAAAAAAAACGCAGGTGCGTTAACGCAGGGTACATTTGAGTGTAGCTGCGTTTTTCAGCTCCATTTGCGTTTTTTACCCCTAGTCCAAAAAACGCTGCATGCAGCGTTTTTGGGTGCTGTAAAAAAACGCATGTGCGTTTTTCCAAAAATGCATGCGTTTTTTTAACATGGGGCCCTATGGGAAACGCATGCAAAAACGCATGGTACATTAGTACCTTTTAGTGCCATTCAAAAACGCATGCGTTTCCCATAGGGGCCCATGTTAAAAAAAACGCATGCGTTTTTGAAAAAACGCACATGCGTTTTTTTAACATGGGGGCCCTATGGGAAACACATGCGTTTTTAAAAGGCACATTTATGCACCCTGCGTTAACGCTTGCGTTTTTGCCTGCGTTTTTGGTGAAAAAATGACTAAGTCCAAAAACGTGGCAAATCCTTTCAGACACACAAGGGACATTTTTTAGCACTCTTAAAAAAACGCAAGTGCTTTTAAGAGTGCTAAAAAAAACGCAAATTGTGTGTGAACATAGCCAAAGACCAACATTTTTGTACAGGTATCAGGAATGTTCAGACTACCGTGATAACAAGTACCACAATGTCCATTCTTCACCTTTAGGCTACTTTCACACTACGATTTCTGTAAAATCCAATGCTGTCCGATATAAATCGGATAGCATTGGCTCCTTATGATGCCTGGAATCGGATGCCAAATAGGCGTCCGATTCCGACATTTTATCTGATGCCCGCCCTCCTGTCACTTCGCTCCCTGTCAGCTGTCAGATGTCTCTTTCCCGTGGTCCTCTCCTCTTCTCCCCTGTGTCTCCTCTCTTCTCCACCGTCCTCTCCTCTTCTTCCCCGGTCCTCCCATCTGCACCCCCGTCCTCTCTTCTGCTCCCCCGTCCTCCCCTCTTCTCCCCTGGTCCTCCAATGTGCTCCCCCTTCCTCCCCTCTTCTCCCACAGTCCTCCAATGTGCACCCCCGTCATCCCCTCTTCTCCCCCGTTCCTTCAATGTGCTCCCCCGTCCTCCCTTCTTCTCCCCCGGTCCTCCAATGTGCTCCCCTCTCCTCCAATCTTTTCTCACCTGTCCACAACTCCTGCACGGTCCCACACGCTCCCGTGTCTCCCGGTGTCTTGCTGTCTGTGCTGACAGGACCTCTCGTGACGTCACACTCACATGACAGCCGGTTACCTAGTAACCGGTAGTAATGTGACTGCCGGTAACTGGTTACTGGCGGTCATGTGATTGTGACATCACGGCAGGTCCTGTCAGCAGAGAACAACAAGACACCGGGAGATGCGCAGGAGACGCCAGGGGCCTCGTGGACAGGTGAACATAGATTTTTTTTTTTTTTGTTAACCCCTCACTTTACTGTTAGGAGCTATTTTAGTGTACTGAGCATGCTCAGTACACTAAAATCGGGTCCGAGGAGACATCAGATGTTTCCTCGGACCCTGCTCCATAGGGCCCCATGTTAAATTGATCGGACCGAATCGGATGTGCACTAAATGCCATCCGATTTGGTCCAATCCGAGTTCGTCCGATTTTATTTTCAGTGCAAAAATCGGAGCATGCTCCGATTTTTGCACCAATAAAAAAATAGGACAAAATCGGACAGAATCTGATCAGACCAAATCAGATGCCATTTAGTGTATATCCGATTCGGTCCGATGCCCATAGGGCTGCATGGGGGCCAAATCGGATCTGTGTATATCCATTGTAAAACTGATAGCCACGGATGCACAAATATCATGATGTGAAAGTAGCCTAAAGGCCCCGTCACATACTTCAGTATCGTTAGCGATATCATTGCAACGTCACCATTCTGGTGACGTTCCAGCTATGTCGTAAGCAACATCGTTGCGTGTGACACCGATCAACGATCAGTCATTGATCGTTGATCACAGATTTGTGAACATGTTCACAAATCTATCGATGATCGCCTGGTGGACGCGCAGCATCACTGCGTGTGACAGCGGGAGACCAGTGATCAGCCAGCTCCCAGCATCTCACAGCCAGCGCTGAAAGCTGGTATCCAAGGTAAACTGCGGGTAACTAAGCAGAGCTCGGCGCTTAGTTACTTGCTGTTTACCTTGGATACCAGCTTGCTTGCTGGTCCGGATCGCTGGGGAGTCTGCCTGTGTGACAGCTCACCAGCGATCTGAACCATGTTATTAGCGAACGCGCGTGCATGTGATCGCTAACAACATCGTCCATGAGATTGAAGCATCTGACGTGGCCTATAATTTCATGCACATATTGCTAATTTTTACAGAATTTTGCAGAATTGCAGCAGATTTCAATTTGCAGCATGTCAATTCTTGCAGTTGTAGTTTTCACTCATTCTAATGAGGGGGGGAAAATCTGCAACAAAAAAGGTATGTAAAAGATTAGACAAAAAAGCATATTTTACGCAGCAATTTTCCTGCCAATACATCAGGATTTACAGCAGAATTTCCTCCTGAATGTCAGCACACAGCCTGATTAGCCTGGACCAATGCTAGTGCAGGTCATACCTATGTGTCACCCTAGTGGTGAATTCTTGTATTGCAGTCAGTATTTTCTAGTTATGTTACATTACTCGTTAAGACGTTGGAGTGTCGGCACTGATCACAGACATCATCCTCAGATTGTGATACTATTTCTGTAGGTGACTCAGCCCGGTCACTTTAGGAACCTCATAATTACTCGGTGACTGCATCCTACAATGTCACAGGCTTTTTGCAGATGTGGTGACTCAGTATATTGAGAGCTGTACTTTCTAGGGTATAAAGTGTCTGGACACGTGGAGAGGACACAGGAGCCTGGGGCCACAGACTGGGGAACATTTCTAGTGAAAGTCACCGCCATTCATTTTTGGTTACTGTGATTCATTCTTAACAATGTGAAATAATGGTGAATGTAGACAGCAGCATCTGCAGGGAAAATGGACAAGTACTGTACATATCAGCAATGGAGAATACATGTGAACACAAACTTCAGCCAACAAAAGGGGATAATGAGAGGAATATATTCAATTTATATACAGTAAATGTATATGACTACCATACTACTCACATAACACTGGCATTTTTTATGTGCTGTCTAAAGTTTTCAATATATTTCCATAGCAGTAATGCATGTCCATATGCTGTTTATTCAATATTTGCATATGTATATTTTCCATATGCCAGTAATGCATACATAATCTATATGCTTTTATTTAATGTTTTGCATATGTATTTTCCATAGCAGTAATGCATGTTCATATTCATATATTGAATGCTTCTTTTTATACCTTAAGTGTTTCACAGTGCATACTGTTTATGTGTTTAGTGTGTATAAGGCATGACGTATCTCGAGATCAGTATAAGATCCATATTTTCTCAGTATTGTAAAGTGCGTGGAGAATGGGATGTATCTGTGTCTCAGGGCCAACAGCTATCCTTTCCTTCACTCGGCCATAGGTTCAGTGTATCCTAATATTCAGGCCAAGGCCAGCTGCGCCTCCGGTTCTGCTCCTTGGACAAGGTCTTGGGTTGCTGTCAGTTTATGCTTTCTTGTGTCTCCATTGTTTTCCTCCACAGTGTGACTCTGGGGCTCCTCGCCTTGCTCTTTGTCCGGCAGTGTTCCTCGTACCTATCATTTCTCTTGCTCTCTGTGAGTTTTCATTTTTCTTCTCTTCATCTGTCAGCAGCTGCCTTCAGATCCCTCTGGTCAATATCTGGGTCAGCAGTCTGGAGGTCTGGACGCCCTTACACTGCAGATGTGAAGAGAGAACATTGATTTGTGAGATAGGATAGAATTGTGCAGAGTCTCTGGTGTTGACTTCATCTTTCTCAAGGACACGGTATACGACATCTTGGGTTCTGGGTCAGGACACGATGGTATTTGCTTGCTCTGGTGCGGTATTATTCACAGACCAGACCCAAGAACTGTATTCCAGATTCTGACAACAGCAGCCACAATTTCAGGCTTTAAAGCGTCCCCCTATCCTGATCTCATCCGGAGCCTCCTGTTTCATGAGAAATGAGAGTGATAATGGTAAAGTGAATATATAAACAGAACAATGGTGTTAGGGTCACATGATTATCGATCAATTATGCTACTCATAATCTGATAGAGGAGTGGGATCCGATTTACTCGGATGTGAAAAGATGGAAACAAGTCTCCATCTTCTTCATTCTGTCAGCCTGTGAATATCTAATCCCACTCAGATGTCACCCGAGTGCAGTACCATTTTTCCACAGACCTATTGACTTCTATGGCCGACTATGATCTGTACTTATGGATGCAAATCATTTTTTTTTCTTTGGACAGATTTGGACGGCCCTATAGAGAAACATGGGGATGAGTGCTATCTGATGTCTTGTGGGACATGGACCGAAAATATGATCATGTGAACCTGCCCTTAGATGAAATAAGTGGGGAGGAAGACCCTGGAAAAGCAGAATATCATAATTATAGGAGGCCATACCATGATGAAGGTGCCAGGATAGGTGCCGAAACGCGTTGGTGGAATAAAGAAGATTGTTACTTTTGCAACCCTGCATTCCTCGTGACTTCTTGGAACCTTACATTCCTCATGATTCCATTGAGGCAGCAGCGTGGACCGTGATACACCATCTTCCCTATATCTGAGGTCTTTGCCATTGACACACACAGGGAGAAAAGGGCCCTTGTGCGAGAACAATATTTGGGCCCTCTTCATCTCAATAGCTCATCATAAAGCACAATTCCTCCATTTTTGGAGCTGGATGTGCCCCCCTTGCCTCTTGGGTCCCTATGCGGCTGCACAGGCTGCACCAGTGATATGTCTGCACCTGATTGCAGCTGTATACCAAATGTTGGCCGTATTAGTTTATGTGGTCATATGGATGACCCATCTCCCCTTTTTGCATAAATGATGAAAAAACTAGCAATGCTATTAAAAGGGAATTTGTCAGCAGGTTTTTGCTATGTAAGCTAAGGTCAGTATGATGTAAGAGTTAAAAAATAAAAACCAACAGTGCTTCCCTTATCAGTGTGTGTGCTATTGGATACTTAAACCAATGGCTTTATTAACCTGTGATTAATATTACATGAGTACAAAGTCAGTTTGACATGCCCCCTGCTGTGATTGACCCCTCACAGTCAGTGCACAATCTCCATAGAGTCCGGTGTGGGAGGGGACAGCTTTCCCAGCTCTGTTGATTCTTTAATTGTGTGAGAAAGGCAGCAGCCAGTAATCTATGTAATACATTGTTAGATTCAGGGTCTCTTTGCCTACATTATGTTGCTGTCAGATGAGGTAGCAAAAACCTGCTGACAGATTCCCTTTAACCATGGCGGTGGAGTCGGAGTCCATTTTGGTTGCGTCAAATTTAGGGAAAGTCAGATCTTTGATTTACTGACTCCACAGCCCTGCCTTTAACTATGCATTAGTAATGGAGGAAGCAGGTATCTTCTCCTTATACTGTTTGTAGAAATGCAAAAAATTATTATATAAATACTTATTTTAGTAACGGTACTAAGGCCACAAATCGAGGCCTGAACAATGAGTCTTGGGATTTCCTAAAAATGCAGCCATGGTATACAAAGCACTATAGATTACGGTAATAAAAATAAATCATGTATAATCTCTCACTATGGAACGCAGCCTATCATCAGCTATATAGGCACTGAACCCACTGAGGGGTTCTTGTTTTCAGTTCTCCAAATTTAGGGGGATTAATCAAGGTCTGTAAAAAAAAAAAAGAATAATAAGGTCTAACATTTTAGTGTGTTTCATTTTTTTTCATTAAAAAATATGATTTTTGCTGTTTTCCACTTCTTTTGTCACTTTTCTAAAGAGATAAGGAAAAGTTGGCATAGTTTCGCTGGAAGGTAGAGCCTCCCATAGAGCCACAGATTTACTATAATTTACCCCAGAAATTTGCATAAATTAAATTCAGCTCGCAGTTGGTATAGATTTCATTTTCTGTTACATGGACAGACAAAGATGAGTAGCATTAAGAAAAAGACCTCATGTGAACCCTGGGAACGGCTCCCGCAGCGGAGGGGAGTATAAGCCTTTTAATTTTAATGGGGGATGAAAAGGGGTGGTGTTAGTAATGGACAGCCCCTTTATTAGCTTCCATGTTAGGTGGATCCCATTCAAAAACTTCAACAAAAAGCTACGCATAGATCACTTTCAACCCATTTCTCTGGGAAATTCTTTATTTATGGAAGGGGCTTCTGTTTGAAAAACTCAACGTTTTTGAAGTTTTAGCAATCCTGAAAAGCTCAGTATATACATAGCTTAGGGCCCTTTCACATCAGCGTTTTTTTGAAATCGCGGCAGATGCGGTGAAAAAACCGCATCTGCCGTGATTACCGCATACCGGCTGCACTTGCGGCGCGGTTGCGGTTTTTTCCATACAAAGTATAGGCGGACTTGCGGCAGATGCGGCAAGTGCGGTTTTGCACTTGCGGCAGGTGCGGCCGCGAAAAAAAAACGCGGCTGACCGCGGTTTTTTTCGCGGCCGCACCTGCAGCAAGTGCAAAACCGCACTTGCCGCACCTGCCGCAAGTCCGCCTATACTTTGTATGGAAAAAACCGCAACCGCGCCGCAAGTGCAGCCGGTATGCGGTAATCACGGCAGATGCGGTTTTTTTCACCGCATCTGCCGCGATTTCAAAAAAACGCTGATGTGAAAGGGCCCTTAGGAGCCAACACAGAGTCAGAATTCTGGATTTAGCTTTGAATGGGAATAAATAATACACAATATCACTTCTATAAAGTAACATTAGACTTAGCTACAAGCTGTAGACTGATGCCAAAAGCGCCGTT
Source organism: Allobates femoralis (assembly GCA_033576535.1). Classification (NCBI taxonomy): domain Eukaryota; kingdom Metazoa; phylum Chordata; class Amphibia; order Anura; family Aromobatidae; genus Allobates; species Allobates femoralis. The sequence goes on from JARQOC010000007.1 coordinate 152,511,718, forward strand.
CCCCCTGTACACCCAAAACTACCTTTTTGTTTTCTCCCGCACTGTATGTAAATGCTCTTGGACAGGTCCAATGGGCGTCATTCCCTCGACATCTGTGCCGCCTCTTTGTTTCCAAAAGCCGTCTCCCAGCAATGATTGGTGTGGATGGCGCGTCTTGTGATTCACATAGCTGATTTAAATCTCGTACCTGCGTATTAGCAGCATCAGCTTACACAGGCGCACTTTGCTTTCCCTACTGCAGGCAAGGCTCAAAACAATTGTGCATGTGCTCAGGACACTTCATTCTGGCTCCTTTTTCACCTGACTCAATTCCGGAATGACGTGTCCTAGGTGCATGCACGATTATGCTTATTCTCTGCCTACAGCAGAGCAGAGCAAAGTGAACCTGCGCGAGCCGATGATGCTAATGCGCAGGTGTGAGATTTCTTTCAGTAACGTGGATGACAGAGGAAGAATCATCAACATCAATCAAAGCCGGAAGACGACTTTTGAGAGCAAAGAGCTGGCACAGGTGCAAGGGAAATGACACCTATTGAACAGGGTTAAAATTCCAGATTGTTGTATCCCAGGTGTATGCACCACTATGTATCGTGCTCTTCGTCCAGTACGACAACAAAGTGCGCTTGCGCGAGTCAATGATGTTAAAGCGCAGGTATGAGTTTTCTTTCGGCTATGTGGATAAAGCAGGACGCATCATCCAAATCAATCAAAGCCAGAGGACAGCTTTCACAGATGCCGAGGAAATTACACCAATTGGACCAGATTGACATATCCCGGGTGCATGCGCAGCTGTGTTTCATTCTCTGCCTGCAGAAGGGCAGAGCAAAATGCACCTGCGTGAGGCGAGAATGCCAATGCACAGGCATGAGATTTCTTTCGGCTATATGGATGACACAGGGCACATCATCCACATCAATCAAAGCCGCAGGACGGCTTTTGTGGATGCCGAGGAAATGATACTCATCGGACTAGATCAAAAACCTATACATACAGCAAGGGAAAAAATGACAAGGTGTTTTTGGTGGTCTACAGTGGGGGGTTAGAGGATGATGGACACATTTGTGTAATTCAGTACAGTAGCCCAGAAAGGTGGTGGCATTGGTTAACTGGTGACAGGTTCCCTTTAAACACTGACATGGCTGAATTCTTCCAGTCTATGAACAGTTTGTTTTCCCAGTGAGAAATGTTTAGCGGAGTCTGTTATGAGACATATGTGTTCGGCGTAATAAGCCTGGCCTACTCGCATACATTAATTTCCTTCCAAGTGCACACAGTCTGTCGAGAGAGGCACAATTGCTCGTCAGTGGTACAGAAAATGCCCTCTGCTTCCGATTCCGCTTCTCTAAACACAAGAGGTGTCTGCGGCAGATTCTTCTGGAGCACAAAGCTGGTGCCGGTTATCAAAGCTTCATCACACATGCCCATAACAAACCGCTCAGCTGTTCCCCCACACCTCAAGCTGTGCTCAGCTTGGATCCGCTTACTGTTTAATTGTTGCATATCCTCACAGGCTGCTGCCCATCGCCTGTCTACAAATAAGAGCCACAGCTTTCTCCAGAGAACACGCCGCTCCTACCTATCGCTTAACCCATTTATTTACTACAACCAGGACGCTCTTCCACGCACTAATCCGGCTTCTTGGTTCCAGTGAGACTATAGAGTACGGTGTAAATTGACTCTTCAGTGGCTGCCAAGAATTTCAAGATCGTTCTGAAGTTTCCCTGATGACTGGGTTTAGTTCACCGCTGGCAAGAAGCGAATTGTTTTATAAATTGTGTTTATCCAACAGCAAGAGACAACTCTGCACATTCCTGTTTAGTAACGGCAACATGTAACACAAAGATATAGAGTCACATTATTTGTGTCAGGTCTCACTGTCTCACCCCTGTCGGGACCATGGGATGCTCGGAACCGGGCCCTCTCATTGTCATCTGGGGCTGCGGGATGTCATGGTGGCATGGCCTGGTCCATGATCCCCTCGTCGGGCGAGCAGTTAAAAGGGGAATTGGAAAAATGTAGAAAAATAAAAAATTTTTTTTTAAATAAAAGAGTGTCGTGACGCCACCCATGGAATGTGGCTGGTATAGCCGCTGCTGCAGTCGGGACCTCTGGGGATGATGGTTGTAGCAGCGAGGATTGTTCAGCTCTCCAAAGGAAGAGCAGGTCCCCAGGGCAACTGTAAAGTTTATGGATGTGCAGGGGAATTGTAGTGCATAATGAGTGTCGACTGTAACTGACCCATCACTGACAGCCAGATCGAATGCTGAGCTCTGATGCTGATTTGGCTGTCAGTCAGTGCAGTGGCGGTTACAGCCGCAGCGCACTACACACAGAGAGGTGACTGAAGATGCATCGGTGTCACCCTAATGACGGGAAGCCGAATCCTGCCAGGAGGAATAAACTTCATTTTTTACTGGCAACACAAATTCAAGCTCAGGCACTGGGCAGGATCAGGATGCTAATAACCTGCAGATTAACCCCAGATCTGCAGATTAATAGTAATTTCTCACATGACAGGTTCACTTTAAAGGCACTGCTTGCTGCCGGTAAATACAAATATTTAGGGAGGGGCTACACAGATGCACTAGTTCAGCTAGGCACTCCTGAGTTCTCTATGAGAGAGCCACCGACAGACATCTCTGGTGGTAATATCTCTTAAAGAGCAAAATGATATTATTATTATTATTATTATTATTATTTAATGGCCTCATGCTCGATTTTGAGTCATGGCGACTTGATGGAGGAATGCCCTGTAGGAAGATTGATCTTGTGCAGCCTAGATAGGTCCATCAGAGTCTTCTCCAAGCCTAGATAGGTCCACCAGGGTCTTCTCCAAGCCTAGATAACTCCATGAGGTTCTTCTCCAAGCCTAGATAGGTGCACCAGGGTCTTTTCCACTGTTATGTTGATTGTATCAAGCCATCAGGTTGCTGGTCTTTCTCTTCACCTTGTTCCTTCTATTCTTCTGACCATGATGTCCTTCTCCAGTGATTTCTCTCTTAGTATGATGTGTAGACAAATCGTAGCTTGGTGATCCTTGCTTCGAGTGACATGTCTGTCTTGATTTGTTCTAATATTGATTTGTTTCTTCTTCTTGCTATCCATGGTATTGATAACATCCTGCTCTAGCTCCACATATTGAAGTTGTTGATTCTTCTTCTATCTTGTTCCTTTATTGTCCAGGTTTCACTTCTGTATGTTACTACAGAACAGACCAGACAATGTACAAGCCGTGTCTTCATCATCAATCTATATATATTATAGATTACACAGCACCGACAGTAAAGGCTCAGCTTCCCGCTGCTCTTTCTGTGTCTGGATACCGGACCGGACACAGAAATGGCATCTGGAGTTGCCGATCCGGTGCTGTCCATTCCTGTTCGTTGGATCCTGCAAAAAACAGGATCCAACTAATAGGAACAAAAACGTAGTGTGAAGCCAGCCTTAGATTAATTTCTGCTTAATCCGAACCTCACACTCCCGGCTCCAAGACTTCTCCAGACCTGCACTAATTTTCTGGAATGCTCTACTCCAAGTAATTAGGTGTATCCACAATTTACATAGCTTCAGGCGATCCCTAAAAACACATCTTTTTAAGGTGGTCTATCATGATCCCTAGTCAAAGTCATCTAGACATAGCCTGTCCGCTTCACCAGTCTCAAGTGGATCACAAATAATGGCTGGTGGCCACGTACACTGCTCCTATCTGTTCCCCATCTCCTCAAGTTGACTATACCATCATTGTAAATAAACACCAGTACATTATGTCACCCCCACCTCATTGTTAGATTGTAAGCTCTTATGAACAGGGCTGTCATTATTTTGCTCTAATTATTGTATTGTGTTATGCTTTGTATTGTATTATTTTTTGTATTGTATTGTATTTTCTGATAACTGTTTCATATGATTGTTTGTATATGAACCTCTGAATTGTGAAGCGCTGCGGAATATGTTGGCGCTATATAAAGATTATTATTATATTAGTATTAATATTGTTATTACTCTCAGGATATGCTCTGTAAGGTAAAATCTTTAAGGGTACCGTCACACCTGGCCATATCGGCGGCGATTTTATAGGCGACGCAGGGGTGTCGCCTAATGTAAAGAGGCGATGTCGACGCCTTCGAGTGGTCGCCTGGTTTCCCAGCACTGCTCTGAAACCAGGTGAGCACTCTGGGGCGATCTGTACACATCGCCCCATGTAACATGGGGACGGCGATGTTACAGACGATGGGAGCCGTAGGCTCCCATGTTACAGGATCGCCGCTGGGGTTTGTAGACACCCCAGCGGCGATGGCGCCCGTAACATCGCCGGTGCGTCGCCGGAGGTATCGTCACGTGTAAACATGCGACGCTGGCGAGGCGCCAAAAAGGTGCGCGCTCCTGTGCGTCGCCGGTGATATCTCCGGCAAGGTGTCCAAGTGTGACGGTACCCTAAGGTTAAAGGGGTTGACCACTAATCGAACAACTACTCAATGTGAAGATGAGTTGAAGTGTTATTATTCAGAGTACTAGACAACCCCTTTAAAAGGAATCTGTCAGCAGGTTTTTGCATCCTCTTCTGAGAGCATCCTGATTTAGGCAAAGAGGCGCTGAATCCAACGATGTATCACTTTTCTTGTGCCACAACCACTGCACCCATAACCTATGTTTTTAGAGTTAGCAATGCAGCAGAGCTGTCCCGCACCTACACCAGGTTCTGTATATACAATATCTATAGACAGTGAGCTTGCTGATCACAGCAGGCATGCGGCATTTGGGCTCAGTGCGTGCAAGCAATGATAAGCTACTGGTGGTAAAATAACAAGACACTTTGTGATAAGGGACGAATTCTTTGTGTTAACCCTTACAACATGCTGTCTTCAGATTACATAGCAAAACCTGCTGACCGATTCCCTTTTAGCAATGCCACAGTTCAGTAATACAGTAGAGGTAAATATGTTAATTATAGTACAAATAGTACAGTTTTTGCTCATTGATACACAGCAAGACACCAATACTAAACCTCACCTGTTTCTACATAACCAAACTTAAGGACCATGTACATTGCATGATTACGGTGAAGGAGTCGGGCCAGCCTGTGTAAATATACTATTAATTGATAGTCAACCAGAAAGCGTGCTATGCATTGCGCAGTGCAAATGGACCTTACAGATCAATTCCATTGCCATATTATCGGGAATGTTCGTTCCGTCTATATCTGGAGCAGGGTCGGCCGCTGTAAACAAACTATTAAATGACCGCCGACTCGGGAAACCTTGCAGAGGTTCAACCAGGAAACCCTGTGATAATCTCACATATTTGCAGTAGAACGGTAGGAGGTCCTGCTATTACAAGTGTTCAGAAACTAATGTGCACCTTGTATGTGTCAAACATGAGTATTACAACTGCAGTGGACAACATTGCTCTCCAGCCTACCGGATACTACAGAACAATGATTGCGGTGGGCAACATAACATTACTAGGCGGCATCGTACAGTTTTCCTTTGACCGTCAGTAATTAATATCCCTTCCAAAAGGTAAATTCGCGCAGGGGTCTGTCAGCCTAAACCTAATGTCTGTGGGCGGATTAACCCTTTGTAGTAGTAGGGACATCTTATTATTTATATTTGCTTGAGTAAAAGCTGAATCGCAGCCATAATATTTTCCCTGTGGTACAATTAGGCAGAAAATGTTGGAGCGATGCTTCATTATTTGCAGGCGATTTCTGGTTTATTTAATTCAAGCAACAAACTCTTTTTCCATGTCCCTTCCAGGAAGGTTTGCTCTCATGGATAGCGAGTTTAAGGCTATATGCACATGGTGAGTATTTGGTTGCAAAAATTTCGTCATCTTCTACAAAGAAAACAAATACTAAAAATGAAATGCATCTTTGATGTGTTTATGACCCGATTTTGCTGCATTTTGATGCGTTCTTTGCATGTGTTTTTTCCATGCATTTTTCGTGCATTTGGGGTAGAGAAATGCTGCAAGAATTGACACGCCGCGGATTTAACCCTGCACCAGATCTGCAAAAAAAGCAGCAACAAGTGCACAAAACTTCAGAATTCTCATTGACTTTTCAGTTATAATGGTGGGTTTACACGTCCCAACATCGGTCCGATATTGGATACAACGCCGCGGGAGCGCGCTTTTTCTGGGCAGAATTCCAAGATCGCATAGGAGATGTTACACAGCGCGATATCGGCAGGCAACGCACCAGCGATGTGTACGCCCCCTTGTACGGCCGACCCAGGAACGACCATTTAACATGGGAGAGAATAGGGGACGTTGTACTTCACATCGTAGTAGGGCGTTTACACAGCACGATCCGGCCACATCGTCCATCCAATATCGGGCCATTGAATAGCACGCTCATTTGATCCCCGATATCAGTTTGGCATCGTTCGTGCATCGTATTGCACATTTACACCACACAACGCACGAACGATATCGGGGCCAACGCACGAACCACGTGACTTTTGGTCAGAGTTGGACGCCGATATTGGGACGTGTAAACCCACCATAAGGATTTGCAAGCAGTCTTGTGACATCAAACCAACGTGAGAAAATGCACTGTGTGCACAAGGCCTTACTGAATACCTCTAGATCCTGTCCGATTATCGATACACATTGTGAATAAATCCTAGATCTTATGTGACCATTTCAATGCTGGCCACAGTCAGGTGATCCGATGGTCCTGAAGGATCGGCACAAACACTGCAGGAGTTTCTCCTTATTGTATCTGCAGTATAGGGATTTTAGTTGTTGCAAGAAATGGTAGTAGAGTTAATGAGCAGGAGGCGGTGTATATGGCAGACACAGGAGAAGACCATCTGTCTGATCCTCATCGTATAATACTTGACAGACGTTCTGCATCCGCATCCATCCAGCCTGAACTCTCAGGTGATATCTACATTTCGGCTCTAATAACAGAACCATTTCATAGGAATATCACGTCACATGGCTTCTTAGGGTATGGCCAATGTTGCCACAGAATATCTTCTTATTTCGCATTTGTCAACAAAGTTGCCCAACTGCAGGAATAATTAGAAAGTAATAAAAATCTATCAGTCACGTCACCATTGAAGACAATCAAGTACCGTATATACTCGTGTATAAGCCGACCCGTGTATAAGCCGACCCCCCTACTTTTGCCCCAAAAATCTGGAACAACCTATTGACTCGTGTATAAGCCGAGGGTGGACCCCAGCACAGGTATACAGCCCCCAGCAGTGTGGTATACAGGCCCCCCCCAGTGGTATACAGGCCTCCCCAGTGGTAGTATACAGCAGCCCCAGTGGTAGTATATAGCAGCCCCAGTGGTAGTATATAGCAGCCCCAGTGGTAGTATACAGCAGCCCCAGTGGTAGTATACAGCAGCCCCAGTGGTAGTATATAGCAGCCCCAGTGGTAGTATATAGCAGCCCCAGTGGTAGTATACAGCAGCCCCAGTGGTAGTATATAGCAGCCCCAGCAGCCCCAGTGGTAGTATACAGCAGCCCCAGTGGTATACAGCAGCCCCAGAGGTATATACAGCAGCCCCAGTGGTACACAGCAGCCCCCAGGGGGTACACAGCAGCCCCCAGGGGGTCCCCAGCAGCCCCCAGGGGGTACACAGCAGCCCCCAGGGGGTACTCAGCAGCCCCCTGGGGGTCCCCAGCAGCCCCCAGGGGGTACCCAGCAGCCCTCTGGGGGTCCCCAACAGCCCCCTGGGGGTCCCCAGCAGCCCCCAGGGGGTACACAGCAGCCCCCTGGGGGTCCCCAGCAGCCCCCTGGGGGGTCCCCAGCATCCCCCAGGGGGTACACAGCAGCCCCCTGGGGGTACCCAGCAGCCCCCAGGGGGTACCCAGCAGCCCCCTGGGGGTCCCCAACAGCCCCCTAGGGGTCCCCAGCAGCCCCCAAATGCTGGCACTCACCCCCCCCTTGCAAGGGCCCCCCCCCCCGCTTCTCTTACCATCCCGGTCTTCTGATCATCGCCGCTCCTCGGTGCTCCTCGCTGCTCCGTGCTCTCTGCTCCCGGCCTGCTACATCCGGGATCCCCGGCCGTCACGCGATGACGTCATATGCATTGCGACGGCCGGAGATCACGGATGCAGCAGAGAGGACGGAGCAGCGAGGAGCACCGAGGAGCGGCGCAGATCAGAAGACCGGGATGGTAATGTATAAGCAGCGGGGGGGGGGCCCTTACAAGGGGGTGCGAGTGCCAGCATTTGGGGGCTATATGCACTGCTTCCCCCTGCCGCTGATTGACAGGGGGAAGCAGTGCATATTTAATGAGCGGCCCCACGTGACGGGGCCGCTCATACAGCAGCCCCCCCCGCCTCCTCCAGCCTCCACAGCCCCCACCACGCAGAGACTACCGTATTGACCCGTGTATAAGCCGAGGGGGAGACTTTTCAGCCCAAATTTTGGGCTGAAAAACTCGGCTTATACACGAGTATATACGGTATTTTTTTGCTGCATTGGTTACATGACTGATGCACGTGATGTCATCGCTGCAAGATCGGCAAGGATAACTGGGGAGGCAATTATAGATCATAGGAGGATGGGAGAAGAATGTAATGGTTCCTTATTAGTGATGAGCAAATAGTTAGATATCCGGGTCGGGATTAGTTTAACCAAATACTTTGAACTGTTAATCGTCACAAATAACTAATCTAATGTAAGTCAATAATGAACTGGAAGATTTCCCTTAAAACTATTCAAGTCCCCATTGACTTGCATTAGGTTCACTATTCGTGACGAATACAGGAACAGTTCAAAGTATCTGGCTAGAGTAATTGTTGTGTCTCACAAATGGGAATAACTCTTAAGGCCCCGTCACACCTGACGACGGGGCTGGAGATGACGATGACGACTGGCGGGTGCGCGCACGTTTTTGGCGCCCCGCCAGCGTCGACGTCCCCCATTTACATGGGGCAGCATCTCCAGCTCCGCGCCGGCTAGCTGACAGGCGGCCTATGTAATTGGCGACGATGTCACCCTGAGTGACGGGCCCTTTAATGTGTTTTCTTCTATGTATGCATTTCTTTCTCTGTTGTTAGGAAGATTTCCTGCTCCCTGATGTTTGTCCCTATGCCTCTCCTGTGGTTGACCATGTTTTAGCTTGCTCCTCCCTTCTTCCCCAGTGTGCAGTTTGTTGTAACCATTTTCTTGATCACACGTGTACTTCCCTGTAAGGATTACTCTTTTCACCTGTTGCATTGATCTTAATAACAGCTGTGTTTCTCATGGTCTTTACTACAGGTCAGTGTGGCCAAGTTGGCACTATCTGAGGACGCATTGCACAACACAACAACCATACAGTTGTCTAAGAGATTGATAACTAAGGATTTAGAAACTGATACAGAGTCAGAATACTAATCCCAACCCGAATATCTTACTTTTGGCTCAATACTATTCATCACACTATTCCCTCATGCTGGGCAACTTTTTAAAATCCAGGGTAATGCTATTTAACTCTGATTTAGCAGACTATTATAAGAATTGTCTAATCAGTTCTTTGTTCATCTATGCCAGTGGAGCGCCTTGGAGGGAATCTGTCACCAGGTTTCTGAGAACACCACAATGTAGGGACAGAGACCCTGATTCCAGCAATATGTCCCTTACTGGGCTGCTTGCTGCCATTTTTATAAAATTTACTGTTTTATTTGCTGTAGATAAGCACTTCTCTGAATGCTGAGCTCTGTATAACCCCGCCCACACCACTGATTGGCCAATTTCTGTGTACACTGTGTATAGGCAGAAAGCTGTCAGTGAGTGCTTGCGATGGGGTTTTCTATTCCTCTAGTGATAATCTACTACTAAGAAGATAGTGAGACATTGCTGGAATCAGAGTATCTACCTCTATGTTATGCTAGGCTTAGATAAGGAGTTTGAAAACCTGGTGACATATTCCCTTTAATCCATAAAATAAGAGTAGTATTATTTGCATTGCACTATAAGGTAGACACTATAAACAATATTTTTATATTACTTTATGTATGTATAATTTAAGGAATGGATAGCAGTGTTATTCTAGCACAGTATGGTGGAAAATATATGGCATTGTAACATTCAAGTCACAACCAGAGCTGCATTCATAATTCTACTTGCTTTTTGTTATCTGACATGCAATGTTTCCAGCTCACCCAGTAACATGATTAAATCTAGACCATCGCATAATGCCATATACTCTAGTCACATCCAGAGCTGCTGTTAGAACTCAGAACCTTTTATGCGCTGTTCTTCTAGACAAATCTTTAAGAGCTCAGCTGAGATCGTACAGTGCGCCGTGTTTTCTATCTAAGATAATTACACTAAGTCTGCTGTATACAGAGTAGGTCCCACAATGCACCACAGCAAGGTATACACTATACAGCCAGTGAACAAAGCCGGCAGAACCGAGAATGAGACTGATTGAGAATAGAATGTATAATGTATCCATACAAGCACATTGCTATTATTGTTCTTAATACAGTGATACATTTTCTGCCTATTTTCCATCTTGTAAAAATCCTACTAATCTGGCACAAATCTTTCCCATTATAATTACTGTAATGCTGCAATGTTACATTTCCCAGCTCCAGAAGATTGAATGTGAAGCCTGAATGTCATAAATGAGCGCTGTCATCGCAGCAAACTTTGCATAAAATAATAATAGTACAAGTGAATACAACATATACCATAACACTTTGTAATATGTCTTATTATCTTGAAATATATGTTACTTCCCTCCTGCCCCCATGCTTTCTAAAAAACTAAATGGAAAACTGCACAGTGAGGTGTCATGTTATACCTCCTATTATTCTCTATAAAGACTGGGAGAAGGGGCAGAGTGAGAAAATAAGTGCTGAAGTTAGAGAGTGATTTATCCCAGAGCTGGAGTCACAGCTACACTGCTCAGTCCCTCTGAATGCTGCAATCTTCATTGGTTTTGTAATTATATAAACAGTGGTGTGAAATAATGTTGCCTCCTCCCTGATTCTTACTCTTTTGTATGTTTGTCACACTTACAGGGCCCTGTAGGTTTGGATGCTTGGTTGCAGTGTTATAAGGTTTAAGAGCAATCACTTTTTCACACAGGGCCCTTTAGGTTTGGGTTTCCTTTTCCCTTAATAATAAGACCTTTATTTATAAACTGAATTTTGTGATTACTTGTGTTATCTTTGTCTAATATTTACATCTATTTGTTGATCTGAAATAATTTAAGTGTGACAAACGTAAAAGAACATGAAATCACATCACTGTATTTCTGGTAGGTGTGAATGAGCATTAAAGGGAATTTGTCACCTGGTTTTTGCCATCTCATCTGAGAGCAGCATAATGCAGAGATAGAGACCCTGATTCCAGCGATATAGCACTTACTGAGCTGCTTTTTGTCATTTTAACAATAATACTGTTTTCTCTGCTGTAGATTTAGCTGTTCATGAACACGCTGGACTATGTGGCAGCAGGCAAAGTAGTCCTTTAATGATAATCTCCAGCTGTTTAAACAGTGATATTATCAATACATCACTAAGCAGCCAAGTAAGCGACACATCTCTGGAATCAGGATCTCTGGCCCTACTTATATTAATCTCAGATTAGGTGGCAAAAACCTGGTGACAGATTCCCTTTAATAGGAGATTTCTTAGAATCTAACAGACCAAATCCGCCTAGTTATGCATTAAAGTATATGTTCTGTTCTCACTAAATGGGCCGGGGGCTCATGAATTTAAACAGACAGCTAAACCTTTATACTGAGTCCAATGAGAAGACTGTGGTGAAGTCTGTGCTTTTATTGAACGTTGCAGTATATTTTTAAATGGTAAAACTGGAAACAATGAGAATACAGAAGAATCAGTGCATGGTACAGCAGAATACACATTATACATGGATATACAATATGCATGAACTAGTAACTAATCTAGACTATAACTGGATGAGCCAGGCTAAAACTAGAGCAGAAAACAACTAAAGAAGGCATGAATACATACCGGCAATGCAATCGCATGGGAACAGTGATGCTGAATGTCTTCCTTCCAGAAATGAAAGTAAAAATGGGGGCTGAGCTACCAAATGCATTGCAAGAGGGAGGAGAATTAGACATAGAGATTAAATAGACTGCAAACATAGCATTGGCTGCTAGAGGGAGCCTGAAACTCATTAACAATCTACAGCTAAACTATTTAATAACATTACGCAAAACAAACATTGGAGATGAATTAGGCGTTGGAGACAGAACACTCCCCGTCTGGCATCACCGGATGTCACTATCTCTGTCTTCTGAGGGTAACAGCAAGACCAGTTCAGATACCGGTCTGAGAAATGTCTTAGGTTCATTTCCCTTAGTCATTCTTAGTCCGACCTTGCGGATATTACCGTCATTGCTCGGGAATGTTGCAGTAACTAGACAAAGTGGCCACTGGTTCCGGTGTACTTGAGAGTCTTTCACAAGAACAAGGTCACCTATGCTCAGATTGGGACAAGTAGATTGCCACTTTGTCCGTGGCTGCAGGGTAGACAGATGTTGTTTGCGCCATCTGTCCCAGGAAGTATTCGCAAGACTTTGTACCTGTCTCCATTTGCGCTTGTAGAGGTCTTTGGCATCGAATCCTCCTGGAGGAGCACTGGACAGTCCCGTTTTCTGGGTAAGGAGGGTAGCTGGAGTCAATGTATGAAGTGTAGACACCTGAGGGCGGATTTCAGCATCTGTGTCCTCTCCTACTAGTTCAAAGGTGTCTGGAAGGTGTTCTTCAACATATAATAGTTTTGGTCGTGAAAGCCACGTTGTACTTTGTAGCTGACTTCTGTTAACTGCCCTGGTTGAATGTGCAAGCTTGGTCTTCCCCATAACAAACCCAATGTGGCTCTGACATTTGGAGTCTTTAAGGTAGGCAACAGCAGCGATTGCTTTGACAGAAGCATCCGCGAATATGTACGGTTTTTGGCTTTGTATTTCTGTTGATGGTACAGGGGTGTATGGTCTTGGCACGTTCAGGTTGGAGAGAGTAGCTAACGAGTTCTTCCATCCTTCCCACTGGATTCTTCTATCCGGTGGCAGAGGTGCATCCCAGTCAGATGTTTGCCTAGTTAAGTCTCTTAGTAGGGCCTTGCCTTGTATCGTGACAGGAGCTGCGAAACCCAAGGGATCGTACAGACTGTTGATGGTAGACAGAACACCTCTACGTGTGAAAGGGTTTTCTCCTTGGCTGACCTGAAAGGTGAAAGTGTCTGACCGTAGATTCCAGAGAAGGCCGAGGCTACGTTGCATTGGTGTGGGGTCTGACCCTAAGTCTAGGTCTCTGAGGCTGTTACATAAGTCTTCAGAAGGGAATGCATCCATGAGTTCCTGGCTGTTTGAGGCTATTTTGTGAAGCCTGAGGTTTGAGCAAGCAAGCATTTCCTGGGCTCTCCTGAGAAGACTGATGGTGGTTTCATTTGAAGGCATGGCTTTCAGACAGTCATCAACATAAAAGTCTCTTTGTATGAATTGTCTGACGTCTGCTCCGTATTCTGTTTCTCCTTCCTGGGCCGACCTTTTGAGTCCGTAAATGGCGACTGCAGGTGAAGGACTGTTTCCAAAGATGTGCACTCTCATGCGATACTCTGTGACTTCCTTAGTAGGATCATTGTCTCTGTACCAGAAGAATCTTAGGAAATTCCTGTCTCTCTCTCTCACAAGAAAACAATGGAACATTTGCTGGATGTCAGCGATGAAGGCAATGGAATTCTTACGGAAGCGCATCAGTACTCCCAGTAGTTTGTTATTGAGGTCTGGACCTGAAAGTAGAACGTCATTCAGGGAGACATTATCAAACTTGGCACTGGAATCGAACACCCCTCTAATCTGGCCTGGTTTCTTAGGGTGGTGCACTCCAAACATGGGTAGGAACCAGCATTCTTCAGAGTCTTTGAGGGTGGGAGCTAACTCTGCATGACGGTTCAGGAAAATCTGTGACATGAAGGAGAAAAAGTGATCTCTCATCTCTGGTTTCTTTTGCAGATGGTGCTTGAGAGAGGAGAAACGCTTTAATGCTTGATTCTTGTTGTTCGGTAGATGTGGTCTGTTGGTTCTGAAGGGAAGGGGAGCGACCCAGCTGTTGGTCTCATCCTTAACAAGCCCCTTATCCATCATCTCTAGGAACAACTTATCCTCTACCGACATTGCTACTTGGTTGTCCTGTTTAGTTCTCTGAAAGACTGTGCACCCTAACTCCTCCTCACAGCCTCCCGACACTATACTGTTGTCGTGTGTAAAGTCTATTAGATGCTTGGGCAGTTGGATGCTGTGTGGCAATTCTCTGATGTGAAACTCATTATCACAAGGGTTAAACAGAGATGGGCGTCCTTTCTCCAGAGTATTTGTTAGCATGCTTGTCACAGAAGAGGGGGCGTGCATGCGTCCCAGGCATACGTTTCCTATTATGACCCATCCTAGGTCTAGCCTTTGGGCATAGGGAGCATTGTGGTGTCCATTGATATGACGTCTCACTTTATGCACCTGCAGGATATCTCTTCCCAACAGCAGGATTATCTGGGCCTGATGGTCTAGTTCCGGTATGAGGTGAGCTATGCGTTTTAAGTGAGCGTGGTGGGTTGCTACATCTGGCGTAGGAATTTCAGATCTGTTGTCTGGGATCTGGTTGCATTCAATGATCGTGGGTAGTGGTAGGCAGAATTGTCCATCTAAGGACTCGATTTGATAGTCAGTAGCTTTCCTGCCTGCTGTTGTCACAGTACCTGCACACGTCTTTAATGAGTAGGGAGTGCTTGGCCCTTTGATGTTGAATAGGTCAAAGAATGTTGATCTAGCCAGGGATCGATTACTTTGATCATCCAAGATAGCATACAGTTTTATAGCTTTGTCTCTGTGGCCCTTTGGGTATACTCTGACGAGGCATATCTTAGAACAGGACCTACTGTCTATTGTCCCTTTGCAGACTTCTGTACATTGTGAAGTGATCTCTGGCGTAGGTGTAGCAGTGTTCCTTTCCTCCCCGCCATGCTCACTGTCAGCTGATGTGTTTTGTGTATACCATGGAGCTGGGCCAGGGTGTAGAGCTGTGTTATGGTCTGTGGTGCCACACTCTGTGCATTTTACACTGACCTTGCAATCCTTGGCGAGATGAGCTGTGGACGAGCAGCACTTATAGCAGATACCGTGTTCTTTCAGGAAGCTTCTGCGATCTGACATAGATTTTCCTCTGAAGGTTCTGCATTCGAGAAGAGGATGGGGCTTCTGATGGAGCGGGCACAGCTTGTCAGGGTCCTGCATCTTTGTCTCTGATTGGGAGTAGTCAACAGACCTGTGATTGGAATCTGAAGAAGAGACATTAGTTTTGTGTACAGCCACAGACGTTCTGCGTGGATTTGTTGCTGGTGACGGTGCGGCATACGACATTGTAAAGTCGAAGCTGGGATCATTTCTAATTCTCGCTTGTTGGTGTATAAAGTCTACAAAAACAGAGAAGGGAGGGAATGGAACACTGTGCTTGTATTTGTATGTGGAACCATGTGTGAGCCACTTCTCCTGCAGATTGTAGGGTAACTTTTGGACTATAGGGTTCACTCCTCTGGCTGTGTCGAGGAATGCAAGTCCCTGTAGATCATCTTCATATTTGGCAACTTGGACTTCCATTAGCAGGTCGCTAAGTTCTGTAAGTTTCTGTAGCTCTTTGTTAGATATTTTAGGGAAGTCATCGATTCTTTTGAACAAAGCATTTTCTATTACCTCTGCTGAGCCGTAACGCTCATCCATTCTCTTCCAGATCTCTCTGAGGCCAATCTCAGGGTGGCTTATATTAGCATCTCTGATCCTTATTGCATGTTTGACTGACTCTTCTCCCAGGTACTTCACTAAGAGGTCTATCTCTTCCCTGTGTAGCAACCCCAAGTCTCTAGTGACATTTTGGAAAGAGGCTTTCCAAGCTCTGTAGCTTTCAGCTTGGTCAGTGAATTTCATGAGTCCTTTGGCAACCAGCTCACGTCGCGTCAAGAACTTAGCAAATTCTGTTGTGAAAAGGTTGTCAGCAGAGTATACTAGTGATGGGTGCACCGGTAAGGGTAAGTGGTGTGAGGTGTGTTCGTACCTGTTAGTATCCTGTGGGTGGCGCCAGCCGGTGTCATGTTGCTTCGGTCTGACGTACGATGTGTCAGCAAGGTGGTTTACGTTGGTTACCTGTTGAGAGGCAAGGTAGTCATTAGCAGAGTTGTTTTGTGCAACATTTTCAAGTTTGCGTCTGTTCTGGAGCTGAGGCTCATGACGGCTCCTGCTTTCTTCTTCACTGGAGGTGTCGTGTTCGCGTTTTGGGTCCAGATCAGGATTGTAGTTTGGATCGGGGAGTTCATTAACGTACTGAGATGTGCGTTGTGGAGGATCTTGCAGTGGAAACTCCAGACTCAGCACACTGTTTCGCCTATGCAGTTCTGGGTTTTGTGAGGCTTCTAGTGACTCTGCTTCTGCGATGGCGGCTGCAGCCTCCCTTTTCGCTACTAGGTTTTCTAAGGCGGCATCCAGGCGTGCCTTCTCTAACTGTGACCTTCTGTCTTGGTCATCCAGGCGTGCCTTCTCTAACTTAAGTTGCATCTCTTGTTCAGCAAAGCTTGCTCGCATTTTGGCGGCTTCGGCATTTGCGCGGGCGATGGCAACCGCACTGCTGATGGATGTTGTCTTTGAGGAGGTAGAAGTAACGGATCTTGTCCTGTGTGATCTGTGGGACATGGTGTTCTGGAGAAGTTCTTGGCTGTGCAGAGATTGCTGTAGCTGTACAAAGTCTCTGTGTAGCCGTTGACTTGTATCCTACTATCTGGATGGCTGCTGCTTCACTGTTTCCCAGTAGGATGGCTGCCGTTTTACTGTTCTGTTCTCACTAAATGGGCCGGGGGCTCATGAATTTAAACAGACAGCTAAACCTTTATACTGAGTCCAATGAGAAGACTGTGGTGAAGTCTGTGCTTTTATTGAACGTTGCAGTATATTTTTAAATGGTAAAACTGGAAACAATGAGAATACAGAAGAATCAGTGCATGGTACAGCAGAATACACATTATACATGGATATACAATATGCATGAACTAGTAACTAATCTAGACTATAACTGGATGAGCCAGGCTAAAACTAGAGCAGAAAACAACTAAAGAAGGCATGAATACATACCGGCAATGCAATCGCATGGGAACAGTGATGCTGAATGTCTTCCTTCCAGAAATGAAAGTAAAAATGGGGGCTGAGCTACCAAATGCATTGCAAGAGGGAGGAGAATTAGACATAGAGATTAAATAGACTGCAAACATAGCATTGGCTGCTAGAGGGAGCCTGAAACTCATTAACAATCTACAGCTAAACTATTTAATAACATTACGCAAAACAAACATTGGAGATGAATTAGGCGTTGGAGACAGAACACTCCCCGTCTGGCATCACCGGATGTCACTATCTCTGTCTTCTGAGGGTAACAGCAAGACCAGTTCAGATACCGGTCTGAGAAATGTCTTAGGTTCATTTCCCTTAGTCATTCTTAGTCCGACCTTGCGGATATTACCGTCATTGCTCGGGAATGTTGCAGTAACTAGACAAAGTGGCCACTGGTTCCGGTGTACTTGAGAGTCTTTCACAAGAACAAGGTCACCTATGCTCAGATTGGGACAAGTAGATTGCCACTTTGTCCGTGGCTGCAGGGTAGACAGATGTTGTTTGCGCCATCTGTCCCAGGAAGTATTCGCAAGACTTTGTACCTGTCTCCATTTGCGCTTGTAGAGGTCTTTGGCATCGAATCCTCCTGGAGGAGCACTGGACAGTCCCGTTTTCTGGGTAAGGAGGGTAGCTGGAGTCAATGTATGAAGTGTAGACACCTGAGGGCGGATTTCAGCATCTGTGTCCTCTCCTACTAGTTCAAAGGTGTCTGGAAGGTGTTCTTCAACATATAATAGTTTTGGTCGTGAAAGCCACGTTGTACTTTGTAGCTGACTTCTGTTAACTGCCCTGGTTGAATGTGCAAGCTTGGTCTTCCCCATAACAAACCCAATGTGGCTCTGACATTTGGAGTCTTTAAGGTAGGCAACAGCAGCGATTGCTTTGACAGAAGCATCCGCGAATATGTACGGTTTTTGGCTTTGTATTTCTGTTGATGGTACAGGGGTGTATGGTCTTGGCACGTTCAGGTTGGAGAGAGTAGCTAACGAGTTCTTCCATCCTTCCCACTGGATTCTTCTATCCGGTGGCAGAGGTGCATCCCAGTCAGATGTTTGCCTAGTTAAGTCTCTTAGTAGGGCCTTGCCTTGTATCGTGACAGGAGCTGCGAAACCCAAGGGATCGTACAGACTGTTGATGGTAGACAGAACACCTCTACGTGTGAAAGGGTTTTCTCCTTGGCTGACCTGAAAGGTGAAAGTGTCTGACCGTAGATTCCAGAGAAGGCCGAGGCTACGTTGCATTGGTGTGGGGTCTGACCCTAAGTCTAGGTCTCTGAGGCTGTTACATAAGTCTTCAGAAGGGAATGCATCCATGAGTTCCTGGCTGTTTGAGGCTATTTTGTGAAGCCTGAGGTTTGAGCAAGCAAGCATTTCCTGGGCTCTCCTGAGAAGACTGATGGTGGTTTCATTTGAAGGCATGGCTTTCAGACAGTCATCAACATAAAAGTCTCTTTGTATGAATTGTCTGACGTCTGCTCCGTATTCTGTTTCTCCTTCCTGGGCCGACCTTTTGAGTCCGTAAATGGCGACTGCAGGTGAAGGACTGTTTCCAAAGATGTGCACTCTCATGCGATACTCTGTGACTTCCTTAGTAGGATCATTGTCTCTGTACCAGAAGAATCTTAGGAAATTCCTGTCTCTCTCTCTCACAAGAAAACAATGGAACATTTGCTGGATGTCAGCGATGAAGGCAATGGAATTCTTACGGAAGCGCATCAGTACTCCCAGTAGTTTGTTATTGAGGTCTGGACCTGAAAGTAGAACGTCATTCAGGGAGACATTATCAAACTTGGCACTGGAATCGAACACCCCTCTAATCTGGCCTGGTTTCTTAGGGTGGTGCACTCCAAACATGGGTAGGAACCAGCATTCTTCAGAGTCTTTGAGGGTGGGAGCTAACTCTGCATGACGGTTCAGGAAAATCTGTGACATGAAGGAGAAAAAGTGATCTCTCATCTCTGGTTTCTTTTGCAGATGGTGCTTGAGAGAGGAGAAACGCTTTAATGCTTGATTCTTGTTGTTCGGTAGATGTGGTCTGTTGGTTCTGAAGGGAAGGGGAGCGACCCAGCTGTTGGTCTCATCCTTAACAAGCCCCTTATCCATCATCTCTAGGAACAACTTATCCTCTACCGACATTGCTACTTGGTTGTCCTGTTTAGTTCTCTGAAAGACTGTGCACCCTAACTCCTCCTCACAGCCTCCCGACACTATACTGTTGTCGTGTGTAAAGTCTATTAGATGCTTGGGCAGTTGGATGCTGTGTGGCAATTCTCTGATGTGAAACTCATTATCACAAGGGTTAAACAGAGATGGGCGTCCTTTCTCCAGAGTATTTGTTAGCATGCTTGTCACAGAAGAGGGGGCGTGCATGCGTCCCAGGCATACGTTTCCTATTATGACCCATCCTAGGTCTAGCCTTTGGGCATAGGGAGCATTGTGGTGTCCATTGATATGACGTCTCACTTTATGCACCTGCAGGATATCTCTTCCCAACAGCAGGATTATCTGGGCCTGATGGTCTAGTTCCGGTATGAGGTGAGCTATGCGTTTTAAGTGAGCGTGGTGGGTTGCTACATCTGGCGTAGGAATTTCAGATCTGTTGTCTGGGATCTGGTTGCATTCAATGATCGTGGGTAGTGGTAGGCAGAATTGTCCATCTAAGGACTCGATTTGATAGTCAGTAGCTTTCCTGCCTGCTGTTGTCACAGTACCTGCACACGTCTTTAATGAGTAGGGAGTGCTTGGCCCTTTGATGTTGAATAGGTCAAAGAATGTTGATCTAGCCAGGGATCGATTACTTTGATCATCCAAGATAGCATACAGTTTTATAGCTTTGTCTCTGTGGCCCTTTGGGTATACTCTGACGAGGCATATCTTAGAACAGGACCTACTGTCTATTGTCCCTTTGCAGACTTCTGTACATTGTGAAGTGATCTCTGGCGTAGGTGTAGCAGTGTTCCTTTCCTCCCCGCCATGCTCACTGTCAGCTGATGTGTTTTGTGTATACCATGGAGCTGGGCCAGGGTGTAGAGCTGTGTTATGGTCTGTGGTGCCACACTCTGTGCATTTTACACTGACCTTGCAATCCTTGGCGAGATGAGCTGTGGACGAGCAGCACTTATAGCAGATACCGTGTTCTTTCAGGAAGCTTCTGCGATCTGACATAGATTTTCCTCTGAAGGTTCTGCATTCGAGAAGAGGATGGGCTTCTGATGGAGCGGGCACAGCTTGTCAGGGTCCTGCATCTTTGTCTCTGATTGGGAGTAGTCAACAGACCTGTGATTGGAATCTGAAGAAGAGACATTAGTTTTGTGTACAGCCACAGACGTTCTGCGTGGATTTGTTGCTGGTGACGGTGCGGCATACGACATTGTAAAGTCGAAGCTGGGATCATTTCTAATTCTCGCTTGTTGGTGTATAAAGTCTACAAAAACAGAGAAGGGAGGGAATGGAACACTGTGCTTGTATTTGTATGTGGAACCATGTGTGAGCCACTTCTCCTGCAGATTGTAGGGTAACTTTTGGACTATAGGGTTCACTCCTCTGGCTGTGTCGAGGAATGCAAGTCCCTGTAGATCATCTTCATATTTGGCAACTTGGACTTCCATTAGCAGGTCGCTAAGTTCTGTAAGTTTCTGTAGCTCTTTGTTAGATATTTTAGGGAAGTCATCGATTCTTTTGAACAAAGCATTTTCTATTACCTCTGCTGAGCCGTAACGCTCATCCATTCTCTTCCAGATCTCTCTGAGGCCAATCTCAGGGTGGCTTATATTAGCATCTCTGATCCTTATTGCATGTTTGACTGACTCTTCTCCCAGGTACTTCACTAAGAGGTCTATCTCTTCCCTGTGTAGCAACCCCAAGTCTCTAGTGACATTTTGGAAAGAGGCTTTCCAAGCTCTGTAGCTTTCAGCTTGGTCAGTGAATTTCATGAGTCCTTTGGCAACCAGCTCACGTCGCGTCAAGAACTTAGCAAATTCTGTTGTGAAAAGGTTGTCAGCAGAGTATACTAGTGATGGGTGCACCGGTAAGGGTAAGTGGTGTGAGGTGTGTTCGTACCTGTTAGTATCCTGTGGGTGGCGCCAGCCGGTGTCATGTTGCTTCGGTCTGACGTACGATGTGTCAGCAAGGTGGTTTACGTTGGTTACCTGTTGAGAGGCAAGGTAGTCATTAGCAGAGTTGTTTTGTGCAACATTTTCAAGTTTGCGTCTGTTCTGGAGCTGAGGCTCATGACGGCTCCTGCTTTCTTCTTCACTGGAGGTGTCGTGTTCGCGTTTTGGGTCCAGATCAGGATTGTAGTTTGGATCGGGGAGTTCATTAACGTACTGAGATGTGCGTTGTGGAGGATCTTGCAGTGGAAACTCCAGACTCAGCACACTGTTTCGCCTATGCAGTTCTGGGTTTTGTGAGGCTTCTAGTGACTCTGCTTCTGCGATGGCGGCTGCAGCCTCCCTTTTCGCTACTAGGTTTTCTAAGGCGGCATCCAGGCGTGCCTTCTCTAACTGTGACCTTCTGTCTTGGTCATCCAGGCGTGCCTTCTCTAACTTAAGTTGCATCTCTTGTTCAGCAAAGCTTGCTCGCATTTTGGCGGCTTCGGCATTTGCGCGGGCGATGGCAACCGCACTGCTGATGGATGTTGTCTTTGAGGAGGTAGAAGTAACGGATCTTGTCCTGTGTGATCTGTGGGACATGGTGTTCTGGAGAAGTTCTTGGCTGTGCAGAGATTGCTGTAGCTGTACAAAGTCTCTGTGTAGCCGTTGACTTGTATCCTACTATCTGGATGGCTGCTGCTTCACTGTTTCCCAGTAGGATGGCTACCGTTTTACTGTTCTGTTCTCACTAAATGGGCCGGGGGCTCATGAATTTAAACAGACAGCTAAACCTTTATACTGAGTCCAATGAGAAGACTGTGGTGAAGTCTGTGCTTTTATTGAACGTTGCAGTATATTTTTAAATGGTAAAACTGGAAACAATGAGAATACAGAAGAATCAGTGCATGGTACAGCAGAATACACATTATACATGGATATACAATATGCATGAACTAGTAACTAATCTAGACTATAACTGGATGAGCCAGGCTAAAACTAGAGCAGAAAACAACTAAAGAAGGCATGAATACATACCGGCAATGCAATCGCATGGGAACAGTGATGCTGAATGTCTTCCTTCCAGAAATGAAAGTAAAAATGGGGGCTGAGCTACCAAATGCATTGCAAGAGGGAGGAGAATTAGACATAGAGATTAAATAGACTGCAAACATAGCATTGGCTGCTAGAGGGAGCCTGAAACTCATTAACAATCTACAGCTAAACTATTTAATAACATTACGCAAAACAAACATTGGAGATGAATTAGGCGTTGGAGACAGAACAGTATAGGAAGACCTGTACGGTCAAATAAATATTCCAGAACCTGGGAAATCTAGATGACAACTCTTCAGGAGCTTTAGAGAAGGTATTTGTTTTAATTTTTCACTCTGAAAACAGTTAACGGGACTTGGTGGTATCAATTCTGTAATGCAATGAAAGTTAAAATCACCAACTCAAGCTTTATTCCAACACTGAACAAGCAGGTAATGATGGAGATTTTAGCAGTACATTGCTTGTACAAACTGTCTATTACTTGCCCCCTTATAAACGCACTGACATTATAAAGGTCCTAGTTGCCCCAGAGTTTGCAGAAAACCTGCAAACATAGGCGTAACTACAATAGGTGCAGGAGTTGCGATCGCACCCGGGCCCTGCAACCTAGGGGGCCCCAAAAGTCCCTTTGGCCCATAGACAAAGACTAATACTATTAAAGATTTGCAATAATTGGGGGCCCTGTTGGAGCTTTTGCATCGGGGCCCACTGGGCCTGAAGTTACACCACTGGGTGCAGGGATTGCAATAACACTTGGGCCTTGGAGTCTAGAGGGCTACAATATTTTTTTTGCCTATAGAAGAAGACTAATGCTATTACAGACTTGCAATAATTGGAGGCCCCGTTGGAGCTTTTGCATTGGGGACCATGAGCTTCAAGCTTCGCCACTGTTTGCAAAATCAATTACCTAAAGAAGTGATCTTTTGTACAATAGTCAGCAGAGCCGAAGGAAGCCTCTACCCTATATTTCTATTGAATATCTTTATACAACGCTCAGTACAGTCATCTTATGTAGGAAAAACTACCTCCTGCATTATACAGTAGAAGCTCAAATAAGCTTATAAAGGTGTCTGATGACAGTCTTACTGTGTGCCTCCAAAAACAACCCAACTAACTATGAAACCAGCTGTGGGCCATAATATAGGATGCAACTCAGGAGGATCAGAACAGAAACAGTTATCTAATTGCTAAGCCTAAGCGCTCACCTGATTAGGAGGATTCTTTAAGCGGTAAGTCATGGGGAGCAGCACGGACCCAAGGAAATGGTGCAGACGATCTTAATTGACAACACATGGATAAGCAAAGAGAAGAACAGCAGGGTATGTAGGATGACAGACAAATTAGAAGAGCAAGTAACTCATAAAACAGAGCAAAGTGTGCATATACACACAGGAAAAATAACTGTACGGGAAACTGGCATCTTCTAGCAATGATGTAGTTAATCAGAGGAATACAGTCATACCTTCCAGCATGGCAATGGTTAAATACAGGTGTCATAGAAAAATATGCATGCAGGTCAGGGCCTAATAGAAATTTCCAAGAGACTTTGGCATGGAAATGCCACTCCTGCGCGATGTGGTCACAGAATGGGTAACAATGGAAGATATTCCAGATGTTTCTTTGATTAAAATGATTCAAAAACATCTTAAAAATGGCAATCTGGGTACATCCAAGTAATGTGTGATCTTTCCTATGTGTTTCAGGCTGAAAATAATAATTAAGTACTTATTTGAAGTATGAAATGCATAGGAAAGGCCATCATAGAGAAGAAATGTTGCAGAAAGAAAATGGTTAACAGCAGAGATATACAGTATGCAAACTGGGACCTGTAAACTGGGTTTACCACAAGTTACTGTAGCATAGGTAAAGTACAGGTAGTCTATAAAAATGGAGATTTACTTGAAGAGATACGTTGCATTAATTGCAGAGGCCAAATGTTATCAACACAAAGGATAGTTGCGCAGTTTGTTGGTTACTTACTTGCGGTGAAGTAAGTGTGGACAACACTCAGTAAACTGGATTGAGCTTGAAAATAATACTGGTTGTAGCATGGATAACAGGAGTAACAGAGGAGGTGAATAGACACATGGTTGATGATGACACAGGAGTTTGCTGGGATACCTTTCAAATTCCACATGGACTCCTGCAATGGGAAACGCCCGTAGGTGGAGGCAACACTGGATTGTAGTGTATGTACACAGTGACTCTGACAGCAGATTGATGAGTGTTGCTTTGGAGAATAATACTGAATATACAGTTGGGTTCAGAAGTATTTGAACTGCGACTAAATCTTTGTGATTTTGTAATGACCGGAGGTCCGAAAAAGGTCCAGTGAGTCACAAACTGAGACCAAGGCAGAAATAAGCAACACTTCTTTACTGGAAAGGGATTGGAGTAAGATTCAGGATAAGATACAATACTGTCAGGTTCCTCTAGGACTATTATCCCTATTAGTTACACTCACTCAGCATAAAAGCTGAAATCAATGTGCCAATTCCAAAGTTTCCCAGTTCATGTGGATTACACTGAGTAACAGGAAGAAATTTACCTAGAAGCTACGCAAAACAAAGACTTCCAATTAGATGAATATGAAACAGGTGTAAATCAGGTGAGGGTGTTCTATGGGAACCCCTGGGATGGCACACTGAGTACAAACTTAATAAAACTAAAAATACCAAGGCATGAAAATACATTTGTTATTATACACCTAGTTTATGGATACCCGGGAATCTAAGTTTACGGTACCGTTAACCTCTGGTGGAATTCCACACAGGCCTGTGTTTTGCTTTGGCTGTAGCCACTCCCAAGAATATTCAGTGCCAAAAACAACTATAACAAAAACAAAACGGGTCCATATCTTGTCGGCCAATGCTGAGCCCACACAACGGGGACTTATGGTTCTGGAGCCTCAGAGAACGTTCAGGGGAAGACACTACACCAGGGCTTGGCAGGATCTTCTCATCATGGATGACACAGAATCCAGTCGGTTCTCTAGCACTAGTTCACAGTTCCCCTGGCAGCAGACCGCATGCTTCTTCACGGGGAAGATGCCCTCTGTCCTCTCCTATGTGTTGGTTGCTCAGCTCATTCAGCACAAAGTCTCTAGTCCATCCTGATGGACTTCCACCGAAGTCCCAAAGAGTCACACACATCTCACATGCTCTGCATTCATCCTAATGCAGAAACACAACTTTATCAGGGCAAGTGACTATGAATTCCCACTGAGCAGCCTGTAGAGGAAGTCTTCTTCAACTCCAGCCTTTAGGCTACATTCACACATTTGCATACTTTGACACGCTTTTTTTGCCACGTTTTGTGGCCACGCAAAAAAGCACAAGATACGTGGGTGCTTTCACACACTGCTCTTTCTTTACCTCATAAAGTACAGGTGAAGACACAGAGGGGAGGAAGAATCCTGATTCCTCCTCCCCTCTGTGACATCTGTGACCACCCCCATTAGATTTCACAGTGTATTAACCCCTTAAGGACCGAGTCACTTTGCAGCTTAATGACCAGACCATTTTTTGCAATTCTGACCAGTGTCCCTTTATGAGGTAATATCTCTGGAACGCTTCAACGGATCCTAGTGATTATGAGATTGTTTTTTCGTGACATATTGGGCTTCATGTTAGTATTAAATTTAGGTCGATAATTTTTGCGATTATTTGTGAAAAAATCAAAAATTTGGCAAAAACTTTGAAAATTTTGCAATTTTCAAATTATGAATTTTTATTCTGCTAAACCAGAGAGGTATGTGACACAAAATAGTTAATGAATAACATTTCCCGTATGTCTACTTTACATCAGCACAATTTTGGAAAAAAAAGGAAAAAAAAAAAATTTTCGTTCGGACATTATAAGGGTTCAAAGTTCATCTGCAATTTTTCATTTTTCCAGCAAAATTTACAAAACCATTTTTTTTGTGACCACATCACATTTGAAGTCCCTTTGAGGGGCGTACATGACAGAAAACACCCAAAAGTGACACCATTCCGAAAACTGCACCCCTCAAGCTACTCAAAACTACATTCAAGATGATTATTAACCCTTCAGGTGCTTCACGGAAACTAAAGCAAAGTGGAGGGAAAAAATGGTCATTTTAATTTTTCCAACAAAAATGTTCTTTTAGCCTCAATTCTTTCATTTTCACATGGGCAACAGGATAAAATGGATCCTAAAAATTGTTGGGCAATTTCTCCTGAGTACATCGATATCTCATATGTGGTCATAAACCACTGTTTGGGCGCACGGCAGGGCTCAGAAGGGAAGGAGCGCCATTTGACTTTTGGAGCTAATTTTCCATTCAAAAAGTCAAATGGCGCTCCTTCCCTTCTGAGCCCTGCTGTGTGCCCAAACAGTGGTTTATGACCACATATGAGGTATCAGTGTACTCAGGAGAAATTGCCCAACAATTTTTGGGGTCCATTTTATCCTGTTCCCTATGTGAAAATTAAAAAATGTAGGCTAAAAGAAACATTTTGTGGAAAAAAAAGTACTTTTTCATTTTTACGGATGAATTTGTGAAGCACCTGGGGGTTCAAAATGCTCCCACACCATCTAGATAGGTTCCCTGGGGCCTCTAGTTTGTAAAATGGGGTCACTTGTGGGGGAGCTCCAATGTTTAGTCACACAGGGGCTCTCCAAATGCGACATGGTGTCCGCTAACAATTTGAGCTGATTTTTCAGTCAAATTGTTAGCGGACACCATGTTGCGTTTGGAGAGCCCCTGTGTGCCTACACATTGGAGCTCCCCACAAGTGACCCCATTTTGGAAACTAGACCCCCCAGGGAACTTATCTGGATGGGTGGTGAGCATTTTGAACGCCCCAGTGCTTCACAAATTCATCCGTAAAAATGAAAAAGTACTTTTTTTTCGATAAATTTTTTTTTTCATTTTTAGATTAATTTGTGAAGCACTGGGGCGTTCAAAATGCTCACCACCCATCTAGATAAGTTCCCTGGGAGGTCTAGTTTCCAAAATGGGGTCACTTGTGGGGGAGCTCCAATGTTTAGGCACACAGGGGCTCTCCGTACCCAACATGGTGTCCGCTAACAATTGGAATTATTAGCGTACACTATGTCGCATATGGAGAACCCATGTGTGCCTAAACATTGGAGCTCCCCCACAAGTGACCTCATTTTGGAAACTAGACCCCCCAAGGAATGCATCTATATGCATAGTGAGCACTTTGAACCCCCAGGTGCTTCACAAATTGATCCGTAAGAAGGAAAAAGTACTTTTTTTCACACAAATTTTCTTTTTTCATTTTTACGGATTAATTTGTGAAGCACCTGGGGTTAAAAGTGTTCACTATGCATCTAAATACAGCGAAGCCCATTTTTATTCTTTTTCTAGGACTACTTCTAGAAAAAAAATGTCGTGGGGCTCCGCCATATTTTTGGTCCAGCCAGGTACAACTTGGCAGCTACGGACTGTCAGCAACCCCCAGCTGCCTCATTGTACCTGGCTGGCAACCAAAAATACAGCGAAGCCCATTTTTATTTTTTTTCTAGGGCTAATTCTAGAAAACAATGGCGTGGGGCTCCGCCATATTTTTAGTCCAGCCAGGTACAACTTGGCAGCTACGGATTGCCACCAACCCCGAGCTGCCTCGTTGTACCTGGCTGGCAACCAGAAATACAGCAAAGCCTTTTTTGTTTCTAGAACTAATTCTAGAAAAAAAAATGACGTGGGGCTCCGCCATATTTTTGGTCCAGCCAGGTACAACTAAGCAGCTGGGGGCTGGAATCCGCAGCATGGAGAGGCCCAAGCGTTCTGGGCCTCCCATGCTGCGAATTGCAGCCCGCAGCCACTCCAGAAAATGGCGCATTCATTGAAGAGCCATTTTCTGGCGCTGTACCCATGCTCTTCCAGTTGCCCTGGTGCCGGTGGCAAACTGGGTAATAAAGGGGTTAATGCCAGCTTTTTATTGGCAGCTGGCACTAAGCCCGAGATTCATAATATAGGGCCAATGTTAGACCCGCCATTAGGAATCTCTGGTAAATAGTCAGAAAATACACACATAGAAAAATCTTTTTATTTGAAAAAAAAACACAAACAAAATTCGGACTCCATCTTTATTATAAAGATCCGACGTAGTCCACAACGAAGGTCCCACGACGCTCGATCGCCTCTGCTCAATCCAGAGACTGCAGCAAAGGATCAAGTGTCCTCTTCCTACAGTCTCGGGGTCAGAGTTATGGTGCACTGTATGACAATGATCTGTTATACAGTGCACCATGACTATGATCCCAGAGACTATAACAAGAGGACACTTGATCCCTTGTTGCACCCATCCATCCACCTATGCACCCATCATCCACGCACGCACACAACCACGCACGCACATCCAAGCACGCACATCCAAGCACGCACATCCAAGCACGCACATCCACACACGCACACATCCACGCATGCTGACATCCACGCACGCACATCCACGCATGCTGACATTCACGCACGCTGACATCCACGCACGCATGCTGACATCCACGCACATCCACACACACATCCACGCACACATCCACATCCAAGCACATCCACGCACACATCCACGTACTCACATATCCACGTACACACATCCACGCGTGCACATCCACGCACGCACATCCACGCACGCTGACATCCACGCACGCTGACATCCACACACGCACACTGACATCCACACACGCACATCCAAACACATCCACGAATGTACACATCCACGCACGCACTTCCAAGCACGCACATCCACGCATGCACGCACCCATCCATCCACGCACGCACCCATCCATCCATCCACCCACCCATCCATCCATCCACCCATCCATCTATTCATTCATTCATTCATTCATACTTAACCACCGATGGATGAGGAGGAGAAGCCCCTGAGAAGAGGAGGGGCCACACCGGAGACTACAGAGGAGGAGCGGAGGCCGACGAGCTCGTGCAGCCCGCCGGAATAGGTGAGCGGGGCTTGGGGGGGGCAGGGGGTTGGATGGGGTACCAGCTGGAGTGGGGGGGAGTACAAGCAGGGGGAGGGGGCCCTGCACCTGGACCGGCGGGCTCATGCGCCCGCCGGCAGAAAAGAAAGCAGCCTGGAGGAGAGAAGGAGGAGGGGGGTGGACGGCGGGACGGGTATGGGGGGTGCAGGCCGGACACAGGGGGGGGGGCCGAACACAGGGGGGGCTGGACACAGGGGGGGCGGGACAGGACATGGGGGGGGGGGCTGGATGGAGCGGGGGCTGGAGCCTTAGGTGATGGCTGGCGGGTGCGCCGGGTGTGCAGCCCGCCGGCAGATAAATATGATCCAGGGGGTCGCATGTGTCCTGGAGCAGGAGGGGGCTGAGTAGGGGGAGGGCACCCGCCGATCGGCCCCTCTAGATCTGATTGGAGAGCTCCAATCAGACCTGGAGGGGTAAATCTGTCTGAATCGCTCCGATCGGCAGTTTCAGTTTTACACTGTCGATCGGAGGGGTCCTGGGCAGGAAGGGGTTAACAAGGGTCCCCACACCTCTTCCCCTAACCCTTGGCTGTCACTGACAGCTTTTAGAATTGAACTGTCACTGTTCGTTTAGAAGCAGTGACAGTTCAAAGCCATGACGAGTATACTCGTCATGATGCGGGAACTGACATCTTTTCATGACGAGTATACTCGTCATTAGTCGTAAACGGGTTAATATACACTGTGAAATCTAAATAAAATAAAGGAAAATGTATGTAAAATGTATGTAAAATAAAAAAGAATGAATACTTACCCTCCGGCGGCTGTTTGTGCAATCCGGCACGGAGAGACAGGCAGGTACCAGAACAACAGGACCTATTGTGATGTCAGAGTGACTTCCGGGTGCTGATTGGCTGCTTGATCATATCACATGACGAGCGGCCAATCAGCCACCGGAACGTCACTCTGACATCACGACAGGTCCTAGCAGGTCAATTCCTGCAGCGGCTCCCGGATCCCGAAAACACCCATCGGAGGGTAAGTATTTCATTCTTTATTATTTTTCATACATTTGCCTTTATTTAACTTTGAATCAGGATTCTTCCTCCCCTCTGTGACATCAGATGCAGCAGCGCCCACCCTTATAGGAAAAAGCGCGGGCGCTGCTGCGTAAAGAATTGACATGGTCATTCTTTTTACGAAGGCTCTTCTTCCTATAAAAGCGCAGTGTAAGAATACGCAGTGTCTGTATGGCAAAGTTAATTTCACATTCACTTTGCCGGCAGACAAAAGCGCGCACAAAAAAGCGCTCAAAAATACGCAATGTGTGAACGCAGCCTAACACTGCTGAGCAGTGAACTCTTCTCATCGTCCTCAAGATCAGACTCCTCACTACTCTTCCCTTTCTCAGTCAGCAGCTCTGCCCCCAGGGTTTCCCAGGCTCCCTACTTTCTCTCCTCTGGCATGAAACTGCTGGGTCCTAGTGCTCTCCTGATGCTGTACACTCTCTGACAATTTCAGCTCTGCAAGCCACTATTTTTTATTTAAAATGAAATAACTGGGATGCAATTGAAGTGTGGACTTTCGACTTCCTGGAGGTTGTTCTTCACTTGGATGGATGTTGTGAAGGAGTTTTCTTCAACATGAAAAGATTCTGCAATCATCCACCACTGTTGTCTTCCATGGATGTCCAGGTCTTTTTGAGTTCCCAATCTAACCAGTGCACTTTATTTTTTCAGAATCTACCAAACTGTTCATTTGATATTACTGTTATCTCTCTGATAAATTTTTTCTTTGATCGCTTTGGTGTGTTGTCCTCAACACCTTCCAATGCTACAATACTGGTGGAACATGGCTGGAATCTAATGGACAGAGGGGTATGAGTAGGGAACAGCAGGCAATGGTAGAAGTCCTTGGATGCAGGAATGAAAGTAGTAGAAACAATCCAGAGATGGGTGGGAACAATCTGGGTAAGACAGTTCTGGAGCAGGATACTGGAAACTAGACAAACAGCTGGATACATGTACTCAACAAATGATAGAAGGTTCCATGTGGTTTAAGTAGGTCCAAACAGAAAACAAGATTGCTTCCACAGGTTCACCTTCGGCCATCTTATTAAAGGGCAATTGAAAAACACAACAATAACTCACCGAAGTAGGACATAAAACTCAGAAAAAAACTCACCAAAACATAGCTAGTAGAAGATTAAGCACCGGTATTCAGACACTTGTGTTGCCTCTCAGTGGAGCTGGCAGCCTCCTGCTAGGTGCAATAGATGTTTAATATGGCTATTTTTCGATTGCACGATACAATAACCACCTCCAGTTGTAAGAAGTGGAATTGCAGTACAATTTAGCAACGTGAATCATAGCAGTCACTAACAGTCAATCTGCAGAAAGACAACAGCATCCTGACATCCAAATACAAAAGGTTAACAGCAACAGCTTCCAAATGCAAATGCCACACCTGGAATCAGCTCCTGACCTTTTACCTGCTTAATTGATGATGGATTAATGATGGGAAAGCTCATGTAATCCATTAAAGAGCTCAAATTAGGATCTGAATACTTTCAAGTTAAGGCTTAGAGCCTGCACTTTAAGCCCATATTGATTATATTATTCTCCAGCCTCTCCTCTCTTCCAAGCCTTTCACTGGCTTCCCATTGCCCAGAGACTCCAGTTCAAAACTCCAACCATATAAGAAACAAAAACAGGGGGGCGCAAATGAGAAGCACCTGAGACACTAAATTGGTCTGTGGTTCGTAGCAGTATCGCTCACCTTAGTGTGTTGTGCGCCTCCGCACAACACCAGTTAATGCTCAGGGCTTTAGACCTCCGGAACCCGCCAAGCACTGTCACCATTGCTCCAGTGATCCTTTTCAGGAAGTCGACCCCACGTGATCCAGGACCCGGAAACACGTCACCGCAGGGGCGGACCCAGACTGTAGTGGGCCCTGGTGCAAGAAATTTTTCGGGGCCCCCCCCCCGGGACTCAATGTCACAATAAAGCTGCGGGTGTGCGGCGCAGCTCAAACCCGACAGCACCCCACGGGGGAGTGTATGTCAGAGCGATGCTGCGGGCGGTTGGCAGGCCGCGCTGTAATCTCCCAGCACCCGCCCCATGAAGGTACCTTATACTGTAGATGACATCTTTTCTGATTGGAGTTGTTCCCATTCCTTTTCTTTCTTTGCAGCACAGGCGCCATGATGAGATTTGACATCCACAGTTCATCTCTAGAAACTTTCTTTCTTCTCCATCTTCAGCAGCACTTTCTGACACAATGCCCTTAAAAATAAAAGTATCACTATACTGCCCCAGAAATATACATATCCCCCTACACAAACCCCCACTGTATAACACAAACACACACAGCAGCACTGTATAACACACACACAGTGCCACTGTATAACACGCACACAGGGCTGGCTCCAGATATTTGTGGGCCCTGGGCGAAATCAACTCGGTGGGCCACATACTTGCTGTAAACATATATATGTGTATATAATTGAGGCTGCGGGTTGTGTATACATAACACAAAGGCTGTCTATATATAATATAGAGGCTGTGATATATTATAGAGGCTAGGGTCTGGATATACAGTATATGTATATATGCTGCGGGCTGTGTTTCTCCTCCTGTGCCTCCCCCTTGTGTGCTGTGTCTTACCCCCTCCCCTGACAGGGACGCCCTGTGCACTTTACCTCTCCCCCTGTGTGCTGTGTCTCCCCATCAACTAACAGGGGGGACCATAGAGCTGCTTTTCCCTCCACTCTCACAGGAGGAACCTGTGGCCTGTGACTCCTCTTCCCCACTGACAGGGAGACCTGTGTCCCTTTTGCCCCACTGATAGGGGGTACTGTGTCCCCTCTGCCCTACTCACAAGGGGGTCCTGTGTCCCCTCTGCCCCACTCACAAGGGGGTCCTGTGTCCCCTCTGCCCCACTCACAAGGGGGTCCTGTGTCCCCTCTGTCCCACTCTCAGGGGAAACCTGTTTGCCTGTGTCCCCTCTTCCCCAATGACAGGGGGACCTGTGACCCCTCTGCCCCACTAATAGGGAGGGTCTGTGTCCTGTGACCCCTCTACCCCACTGACATGGATGACCTGTGGCCTATGACCCCTCTACCCCACTCACAGGGGGGACTTGTGACCCGCGTCTCCTGTGCACCACTGACAGGAAGGATCTGTGTCCGGTGTCCCCTCTGCCCCACTGACTGAGGGGGACCTGTAACCCATGACCCCTCTGCCTTACTGACATGGAGGACCTGTGGCCCCTCTGCCCCACTCCCAGGGGGGACCTGTGGCCTGTGGCCCCTCTGCCCCACTCCCAGGGGGGACCTGTGGCCCTGACCCCTCTACTCCACTCACAGGAGGGACCTGTTGCCCGTGTCTCCTGTGCATCACTGACAGGGGGGACCTATGGCCTGTGTCCCCTCTGCCCCACTTACAGGGGGCACCTGTGACCGTGTCCCCTCTGCCCCCCTGACAGGGGCACCTGTGGCCTGTGACCCCTCTGCCCCACTGACAGGGGGGACCTATTGCCTGTGTCCCCTTTGCCCCACTGACAGGGGGCACCTGGGGCCTTTGTCTCCTCTGCATAGCTGACATGGGGGACCTATGGCCTGTGTCCCCTCTGCCCCACTTACAGGGGGCACCTGTGGCTGTGTCTCCTCTGCCCCACTGACAGGGGGGACCTATGGCCAGTGTCCCCTCTGCCCCACTTACAGGGGGCACCTGTGGCTGTGTCCCCTCTGGCCCACTGACAGGGGGGACCTATGGCCTGTGTCCCCTCTGCCCCACTTACAGGGGGCACCTGTGGCTGTGTCCCCTCTGCCCCACTTACAGGGGGCACCTGTGGCTGTGTCCCCTCTGCCCCACTTACAGGGGGCACCTGTGGCTGTGTCCCCTCTGCCCCACTTACAGGGGGCACCTGTGGCTGTGTCCCCTCTGCCCCACTGACAGGGGGGACCTGTGGCTGTGTCCCCTCTGCCCCACTGACAGGGGGCACCTGTGGCTGTGTCCCCTCTGCCCCACTGACAGGGGGCACCTGGGGCCTTTGTCTCCTTTGCACAGCTGGGG
The DNA here is from genome assembly GCA_033576535.1 of Allobates femoralis. NCBI lineage: Eukaryota > Metazoa > Chordata > Amphibia > Anura > Aromobatidae > Allobates > Allobates femoralis. The sequence continues at coordinate 152,545,997 of JARQOC010000007.1, forward strand.
TCCTCAGCTCTCACTCCCTCCACTCTGTCTTTTACCTTCCTCCACGGAGTGTTGTGTGCAGTGTCCCTCCCGTCCGACTGCTTCTAATAACAAAGCCGGCAGCATGTCAGGAGATAATGAAAGTAAACAAATCTGCTGCCGGCTAGAAGCAGCCACAGACGAGGAGGGAGGATGCAAACAGCACTGAAGGTACAACACAACACCACATACATACATACATACATACATACATACATACATTCACCACTCAACACACCACACACTACTCCTCCATGGAGGACTGCACTCCAGTCCTCACCAGTCCCGCCATCCTTGGCATCCTCCGCGCTGCTGAGTCACCAGCAGCAGTGTGTGGTGAGATTGCAGCGTGATGACCTCCCCACACACTGCTCCAGTCAGGCCACAAGCAGATCGTCACTTACAGCTCAGGGGGCGGGGCCCGGCGGCGGCGGTGATTCCTCACAGGAGAGGGGGAAAATGCTGACCCCCCCATCCCCCCCCCCCCCCCCCACCGGGACTCAATGACATTGAATCCTGGAGATTCTCCTCCTGCGGCCACTACCACCCACCTGTCAGGGAGCGGAACGGACCCGCCGCTGGAGCCTTCAGGGCCCCCTAGCTGGCCGGGGCCCTGGTGCAGCTGCACCAGCTGCACCACGGTAGTTCCGCCCCTGCGTCACCGCAGGTCCTCTGTAAATGGTCCCAGTCGCCCAGGAACCACAGGTCCTTTCGCTCCGGTGAATGGCAGGGGTTAAAACTTAATCTTCCTTCCCACAGCAGCTCCTGCCACCCTCCCAATAGGGATACCACGAATATAAGCAAAATAAAAGGCGGTCTAATGGAGCGCTAAGAAGGAGAGGATTACTAATCTTATATTAAAGCATCCAAACCTTTATTAAGATGTCCCCTATACGCCACAACATGTTTCGACAGTCTACAGCCGTCTTTCTCAGGTGATATAAGGGACTTCATCACAGAAATGCTTTATATAAGGAGTGGATGCCTGGCCCCAGGAGTCTAATTGGTTAATTGTAAATTTCTAACATTTAACCCTTGATGATCCTAATACCCTGGTCTCAGGCTTCACACAATCCATAATACCCGATAGACCTATTATTACTTACAGAATTAAATCTTAATAAAGGTTTGGATGCTTTAATATAAGATTAGTAATCCTCTCCTTCTTAGCGCTCCATTAGACCGCCTTTTATTTTGTTTATAAAACCCCAACCATGACACACAAAGCCATCCACAACCTGTCTCCTCCATACATCTGTGACATGGCCTCCCGGTACTTACCTGCACGCAACCTCTGATCCTCACAAGATCTCCTTTTTTAGTCCGCTCTTATTTCTTCTTCCAACAATGGCATAAAAGATTTCTCCTGTGCATCCCCCAAACTCTGGCAGTCTCTGCCTCAACACATCAGACTCTCGCCTACCATAGAAACCTTCTAAAGGAACCTGAAGACTCACCTCTTCCAACAAGCCTACAATTTTCAGTGAGACTCATTCCACTAAACCACCACATGACCAGCTCTACCCTCTCCTACTGTAACCTCACCTATCCATTGTAAACTGTGACCTTTCGCGGGCAGGGTCCTCTCTCCTCACCTACTGTATTCAAACCCATCCCTTGTAGACTGTGAGACCTCACGGGCAGGGTCCTCTCTCCTCACTTACTGTGTCCTTACACATCTCTTGTAGACTGTGAGCCCTCACAGGCATGGTACTCTCTCACCTACTGTATCCTCACCCATCCCTTGTAGAATGTGAGCCCTCGCTGGCAGGGTCCTCTCTCCTCACCTACTGAATCATCACCCATCTCTTGTAGACTGTGAGCCCTCACAGGCAGGGTGCTCTCTCACCTACTGTATCCTCACCTATCACTTGTAGAATGTGAGCCCTTGTTGGCAGGGTCGTCTCTCCTCACCTACTGAATCCTCACCCATCCCTTGTAGACTGTGAGCTCTCGTGGGCAGGGTCCTTTCTCCTCACCTACTGTATCCTCACCCATCCCTTGTAGAATGTGAGCCCTTGAGGGCAGGGTCCTCTTTCCTCACCTACTGAATCCTCACCCATCTCTTGTAGACTGTGATCTCTCGTGGGCAGGGTCCTCTCTCCTTCTGTACCTGTATGTGTGTTGTATTGCTCATAATTATTGTACTTATCTATGTATGCCCCATTTTCACATGTAAGGTGCCATGGAATAAATTGCGCTATAACAATAAATAATAATAATTATATAACTGCATCTTGAATATTTTTTTGGTAAACAGCTAAAATGTCAAAACTTGCGTGGCTGTGCAAATATTTCTCAACTCGGGATTAGTATAATGATATATTGTACGGAACTCAAGTCTTTAGATGTTATGGGTACGTAAACTAATTTCATGCGAGTAGAACCCTGGGGCACAGTATGGAGAAGTTTGATGTCAGAGCAATACCTGAGTATTGAGCCTTTGCAAATGTATTAAAGGTTTAACTCCTGGTCAAGGGTTTGATACATATAGACAAAAATCCATCACACCTGAGTTGCTGGAAATTGTTCATTACACGTTCCATGAAATCTCTTCTCTTGACATTTTTTATTTAATTCTCAATCTTTCCCAACGAGCTGAATCTATACAGGGAAATTGCAGGGAGTGTATATGAGGAAGGAGTGACTAGCATGTGAGGGCTGCAGGGATACGTCATCTTTTAGTATTTTCATTGCAGACATATTTTGCATGCAGAATCTGCTGATGACACGACTGTGTGTGATTGAAATGGTGGCTGCGTCTCTGTGCCCTTGGAAATGAGTAATATAAATGGTGCAGCCTGAAGCTCTAACCTTGCGCTGGAGTAAAGAGAAGAATTTAGCTGGTGACCTCTGCGCCTAGGTGGATATTTATAGAGGAGCAGAGCAATAGGCATAAAGGCAGATCAACGCTGGGGTAAGGAGGAGGGGGCAGAATAAATAATTACCCCACTACACATGATGGATATGTTTGAATCACCACCATTTGTTCTCAATTAACAAATCCTCCAGAGACCGAAGCTTAAACTTGAGAAACTCACATGTTCAGAAGAAATCTATTAGATTCTATTAATAAATGAAATAATAAAAGTTGTTCCACAGACAGAATATAATTATCATAATAGAAAGGTTATACTGACGGTGAATCTCAGATACTGAGCTAAAGACAAATAACGGTGGCATCAACTCATAGACGACCTTCACTAATATCAAAGACAGATCCTGTCTTATTACATTGTAGAGAACAGACTCCACTATAACTATAATGGATGTAAAAGAAGCACAATACGGCGCCTGTCAAAGGTGAGTGCAGAGAAGGTCAAGATAACGGATTATGGTGGTCAACCATGAGCCTACAAAAGAGTATGGACTGACCGCTAAATTATTGCTAGATTAAAAGGAGTCATAGCTGGACAAATTCTTTTAGGTTAAGGCTGGTTTCACACTGCAATTCTTTCCCTGATCAGGTTCCATCAGTGTTTGTGTGCCAAAACCAGGAGTGTCTCCAAAACCCAGAACAGGTGTCAACCTTTCAATTATACTTTTTCTCTGCAAGTTCCTCTCCTGGTTTTGGCACACAAACACTGATGGAACCTGATCAGGGAAAATCCTGTAGTGTGAAACCAGCCTAAGAACATTACTTAGGCCCCCTTCACACTGGCCCTGGGGTACTCGGGTATCAGTCTCAGAGGTGGGTTCCACGGGGATGTCACGGGTGGCAGCACCTGAGCCCATAGCCTGGGTGACATTTCAATAGAAGGGTTATGTACAGGGGATAAGAGTTATTGTCACATGATGCCACCTGTAGTACCTGGTGATAAGTTACCAGCGCCGCCACAGTCCTCCAGAGGGCGATAGTATTGCGGCAGGGATGGCAAAACTCCCTACAGGTGGAGCTGGACCTCCGGGGCAGCGTTCCTGTAAGCAAACAGGTTGAATTCTGCAGCACAAAGACGTGGAGGCAAAGTCTCTCTCCCGGGTACTTTAACTTAACAGTTTAGGTAAAAAGCACAGTTCACAGTACAACACAGTCTGTATTCATAGGCAGCTGGCCTAGGTAGTGGCAAGTGAACGGGGTGTTTCCATGTGGCTTTGTTAGATGTCCCTCCTTTACTGCTCTTCCAGGTTGGTGTGAATCCTGGCTGACCTGAAATCCAGCCTGGCCTCCTGTGCTCTCTCACCTTTGCTGTCGTTGGGTAACCCTCTAATGACTTGCCGCTCTCTCTCGTCATGCGGTGCCTGGCTCCCTTCATGTTGACTGTGCTGGTGCCAGTGAAACTTGAAGACTTCACGGTAATCCGGATTCTCTGCTATGCTTGTAGCTCACCAGCAGTCTGCAGGCTCCGGTGCCCGGTAAGCCATCTGGCAGAACCTATCACCCGCTCCTCTGTTCCCACACCTGCTGCTCTCCTGGAAAGCTCCTTTCCTGTCTGTCCCTCAGACGTTCTCTGTCTCTAACTTTCTCCTGCCCTCACACTGCTTGCCCTGAACTCCTCCCACAGGGGCTGGGTCTCCTAGTAAAGGATTTAACCCTGTAGTCCCCTGAGCTAAGGGTATGTGTGGATGCGAGGAATAAGCCACATATTAACCTCCCCATTCACTTACCACAGGGATACCACACACGCTGGTCTGGGTGCAGTACCCCTTAATGGCGCTCCGACCAGTGGGGTGCCACACATAATTTCACTGATCAGTGTCCATCAGTGTTTGTGAGCCAAAACCAGGAGTGCCTCCAAAACACAGAACAGGTGTCAATCTTTCAATTCTAGTTTCTGTCTGCAAGCTTCACTCTTGGTTTTGGCACACTAACACTGATGGACACTGATCAGTGAAATCATGCAGTGTGAAGGGGGCCTAGCCAGTACTATCATCCTATGTATATTGTGGCGCCCCTATGGCAGGGTGCCACAGGGAGGTACTGCACCCCAAACAGAAGGTGTAGTGCCTTCGTAGCCATGGATATGGAGGACCCTACAGAGTCTGCACCCCAACACCCATACAGTAGGCCACCTTAGTACAGGGGACCGTATATTCAGTATATTCAGGGGGTGGAACCTAGATGAGCGGGAGATGAAGAGTGACAGTTAGAAAACTAGTCAATCAGACAGTGCAAGACAGCAGAGAAGATGGACGCAGGGGACCCTGTGACCGTGACAGGAAGGCACCTCTAAGGAGAGGGGTGGCCCAAACGGAGAAGGGGGCCACTCCAGGACTGGAGACCCAGGTCACCACCGGTACACTGAAACCGAAGAGGTTAGTTACAGTCTATCCCTAACCACAGACCGGCAGGCTGTGGGCCCGACATAAGGCAGTCACACCACCCATCAAGTAGTCCAACATCAGTGCCACAGCTGGGTTCACAACGCCAAGACGTAGAGAGAGTCTTTAGGCAACAGACCCTGAGGACTAGAGACTTGACTTACGAGTGGCAGTACAGAAGGCCATCAGGACACAGAAGGGAAAAGGACCAGGAGAGCCATTTTTAGGACACCTCTGAAAGACTCTGGAAAAGCTTCCCAAATCCGCGGCTAGGGCCCCGGTTAACCCAGACTGTACCGTGTACCGATTCCATCTGGGGCAAGTAAAGAACTGTTTGAGCTGATCCCGTGTCTGGTCTCCTTTCATCCGTCACCCAGAGGGCCTCTACAGCATCACAGAGGTGAGGAATACTACTCCCCTCATCCACCCCGCTGCCCTGGGGTAAAGATCCGCCTGTGGGGAGCTGTACTACCAAAGCTGCATTTCCATCACCTCAGCGGCAGGCAACAGCACTGGTGACCCTATTACCAGGTACCAAAAGGTGGCATCACATTACAATTCCCCCATCATCATCACCCCCATCCGCCATTGATGGTCCAGGGCACGGAACCGGGAACCGACCAGCCGTGATCCCTACTGAAGTAACCACCTGTCCGGTTTCCGAGTACCCCCTACCCTGTTGACCGACTCAATATGAGTAGCCCAGGGTATGGGGACTCGGGTATCTGTGGCCTCCGCTGTGGTAGGGATGTCACTGGTGGCCTGCCCAGACCCGTGACCCTGGTGGTCAACTGAAAAGGCGTAATTGGAATGGGAATAAAAGTTTATAAGTTTATCGTGATGCCACCTGTGGTATCTGGTGACTGCACCAGCACTGCGTGGGGTCTCCAGTGATGATGGATGGGCAGCTAGGTGTTGAAGCTCCCCACAGGCAGAGCTGGGTCCCTGGGGTGTTTGGTTTTGATGATGAAGGATGGAGCAGGGATTTGGCCAGACTTTTGGATAACGGAACAGTCTCTGTGGATGGCAGGGGCGCGGGTAAGGAACCGACACACACACCACTGGCTGTTTCTTTACCTTTTACTGGTGTAATTGCAGGTAAACATCCAGGACACTGCCAGGATGCACTTCTGGGTCTCCACAGCGAGTGGGTATAAGGCCTCCTTGTCTCTTTCCCCATGTGTGAAGTCCCTGCCCCGTGTGAAACTTGGATGGCCTCCTCTGCTCTCTAATCACCTGTGCTGTCATCAGGAAACCCTTGATGGACTACCGCTGTTCCTCTCTTCGCGGTGCCTGGCTCCCTGGTAAGTGACGGCGCAGATGCCCAGGAGACTGAGCCTCCACGGTAAGCCGGTATTCTCTACTGGGCCAGGTGCTCTCCAGTACACTCGGACTCCGGTGTCCTTTGTGCTGTTTGGGTGAACCTAACTCTGGCTCCTCGGTTCCCTCTTTGTTCTCTCTTGTCTCCTCGCCTTCTGACCCCACTCTTGGGCCCTGCAGGACTACTTTGAGGGCTGTACAGGGTCACTGGCTCGGGCTTAACGCGGCACTGACCACCAGTACGTCTTCACAGCTCTTGTTGCGTCTGCACACTAACTCTGCCCCCAGCACCAGTATTTATAGGGGATCTTGCCTAAGGGCAGAATGTTGAGTTCCCCCTACTGTGCGGGGGTGAAAAGTGTTGTTTGTGTCTGTGTACCCACTGTGGAAACCCATCCGTGCTGTAGGTGAGTCTGTAGTTACCTGAGTGAGCAGGGCGCCACATATAGTAGTTATATTCTTGTACATTGAGGCAGCATCATAGTAGTTATATTCTTGTACATAGGAGCAGTATTATAGTAGTTATATTCTTGTATATAGGGGCAGTATTATAGCAGTTATATTCTTTTATATAGGGGCAGTGTTAGAGTAGTTATATTCTTGTATATAGGGGGCAGTATTATAGTAGTTATATTCTTGTACATAGAGGTCAGTATTATAGTACTTATATTCTTGTACATAGTAGCAGTATTATAGTAGTTATATTCTTGCACATAGAAGCAGTATTATAGTAAATAAAAAAGCCAAGAAGTCGTGCGCGCTTGATTATGCATGCCATTTTAACGTCTTTATTGTGATTGATCTAGGCCGCTGTACCCACATACAGCGGCCACACTCTGCCCATAGGCTCTGCTTGATTGTTGCACATGTGTTTGGGCCTGTTCTACCCTCATCCATGCTTGCTGGTCTGGCAGCGTGGGGGTCAGATCTGATAATGTCCGGATGTTATGTCCGGACCTGGTCTGCCTTTATCTGCACTACCCCTTTTCTGGTGCCATGGGAGTAGTTCAGAAATGATTCAGGCATGTGTGCATTTAATATAGTTCTGCTTTTAATGCATTTAGGAGACCATAATGGCACAGCATACATAAAAAAACGTAGAGTAGGACTGCCCCATCTGAGAATGCCGTGACGTGGCGGGGTGGCTCAAAGAATTGATAAATTGTTTGCTAAATGTCTCAGTTTAAAGTACAGTTAGAAATTAATATGTGCATATGCACTTTTTGTATTACGTGCTAACCACAAGTAGCGCTGGCTTCTTGGCTTTTTTATTCAGTATTATAGTAGCTATATCCTTGCACATAGGAACAGTATTATAGTAGTTATATTCTTGTACATAGGAGCAGTATTATAGCAGTTATATTCTTGTATATAGGGGGCAGTATTATAGTAGATATATTCTGTGGCAATAGTATAGTGGATATATTACTGTACATGAGGCATATATTCTTGTACATAGGAGCAGTATTATAGTGGTTATATTCTTGTATATAGGGGCAGTATTATAGTAGTTATAGTCTTGTATATAGGGGCAGTATTATAGTAGTTATATTCTTGTATATAGGAGCAGTATTATAGTAGTTTATATTCTTGTACATAGGAGCAGTATTATAGTAGTTATATTCTTGTATGTAGGAGCAGTATTATAGTATTTATATTCTTGTACATAGGGGCAGTATTATAGTAGTTATATTCTTGTATATAGGAGTAGTATTATAGTAGTTATATTCTTCTATATAGGGGCAGTATTATAGTAGTTATATTCTTGTACATAGGAGCAGTATTATAGTAGTTGTATTCTTGTACATAGGGGCAGTATTATAGTAGTTATATTCTTGTACATAGGGGTAGTATTATAGTAGTTATATTCTTGTACATAGGGGCAGTATTATAGTAGTTATATTCTTGTACAGAGGGGGCAGTATTATAGTAGTTATATTCTTGTACATAGAGGCAGTATTATAGTAGTTATATTCTTGTACATATGAGGCAGTATTATAGTAGTTATATTCTTGTACATAGGGGCAGTATTATAGTAGTTATATTCTTGTACATATGAGGCAGTATTATAGTAGTTATATTCTTGTACATAGGGGCAGTATTATAGTAGTTATATTCTTGTACATAGGGGCAGTATTATAGTAGTTATATTCTTTTATATAGGAGCAGTATTATAGTAGTTATAGTCTTATACATGGGGCAGTATTATAGTAGTTATATTCTTGTACATAGAGGCAGTATTATAGTAGTTATATTCTTGTACATAGGGGCAGTATTATAGTAGTTATATTCTTGTACATAGGGGCAGTATTATAGTAGTTATATTCTTGTACATAGGGGCAGTATTATAGTAGTTATATTCTTTTATATAGGAGCAGTATTATAGTAGTTATAGTCTTATACATAGGGGCAGTATTATAGTAGTTATATTCTTGTACATAGGAGCAGTATTATAGTAGTTATATTCTTGTACATAGGGGCAGTATTATAGTAGTTATATTCTTGTACATAGGAGCAGTATTATAGTAGTTATATTCTTGTACATAGAGGCAGTATTATAGTAGTTATATTCTTGTACATAGGGGCAGTATTATAGTAGTTATATTCTTGTACATAGGGGCAGTATTATAGTAGTTATATTATTGTATATAGGGGCAGTGTTATAGTAGTTATAATCTTGTAGATAGGAGCAGTATTATAGTAGTTATATTCTTGTATATAGGGGGCAGTATTATAGTTGTTATATTCTTGTACATAGGACAGTATTATAGTAGTTATATTCTTGTACATAGGGGACAGTATTATAGTAGTTATATTCTTGTACATAGGGGACAGTATTATAGTAGTTATATTCTTGTACATAGGGGACAGTATTATAGTAGTTATATTCTTGTACATAGGGGCAGTATTATAGTAGTTATATTCTTGTACATAGGGGCAGTATTATAGTAGTTATATTCTTGTATATAGTGGCAGTATTATAGTAGTTATATTCTTGTACATAGGAGCAGTATTATAGTAGTTATATTATTGTATATAGGGGGTAGTATTATAGTAGAATTATTCCTGTACATAAGGCATTATTACGGTATACTTATTTTCTATGAAAACATACAATGGTTTGTACTCTACATAATACTGGACATTCTTAAAATGCTGAATTCTTACAATGTGTCCAACAAGTGCAAGAAACATGTCCTCTTTAATATACAATGTAAAACTTTTTATAAAGCTGCATCTATAACTACATTGTTATGTTCTGTTCCACAAGCATCTGGTCATCACAGTAGTTTAGTGTTAAATGAGACATCACACAGGTCCAAGCCCGGCTGAGTCTTATAACTAAATGATCAAGGAGGAGAATAGAGGGAACAGAGGCAAGAAAACACAACATATCCCTGATTTATACAGAAGCTTTACAGATAAATTCATACTGAAATTAACTAGGAGGAAAAAAAAAGAGATAAAACTGCCAAGTAGAAAAGCAACAGTGAAGAATGTGCCATTGGCATCCAGCAGATGGATGGATCAACTGCTGATTTGTATAAGACATTGGGGTGGGCTAAGTGCTTCAAGAAAGTGTGACAGTGTAAATAGTCAGAAATAGATAGATAGAGAGAGAGATAGATAGATAGATAGATAGATAGATAGATAGATAGATAGATAGATAGAAAAAAATTCTCTGCAGCACTCAGCTACTACCAATGATGCACACATGCTAACAAGCAGTATATATTTGAGGAAAAAATTTTAAAACTTACGCCACGGCAAGGCGACCTCAGGTCTGATGAGTCCTAACGCTGACATCCCCGTCCTCCTTTTCCTCCCTATCCCACTCTTAAGTGGGTGGACACCATCTCAACCTAAGATAACCTGTGGGTGATGAGGGTGCAAGTTGCAGACATGGAGCCAGCAGTTTTTTCTGTTTTGTAGTTAGATAGATAGATAGATAGATAGATAGATAGATAGATAGATAGATAGATAGATATTGCAAAAAACATAGGCAGCACTCCCACTTGTTTTAGATAGATAAGATCTTTCTTGGTCACTGTTCATAGGCCGCCTGCGCACAGATCACATGTGGGAGTGAATGGGTGCGCACGGTCATGCGCTGGCAAGCGCAGCACCGAGCGTTCCCATTCTAAAGATAGGAGCTGGCAGCCGCTGCGTACACATGGTGATTCCCCTCCGCAGAACGCTGCGGAGGGGAACGCCAGTGTGAAGGCGCCCTAATGGCTTATCGGATATCGCTGAATTTAATGATCCCCCTCTCTTCTCCTATCGTCGTGCGAGAAATTTGAAGGATCAATTGGTACATTCGGACCTGGGCCCCTTGAAAAAACAAAACAGATTCCCCTTAATGGGATAGATAGAAAGGGTGTTCCCCGTGCCTGAATGCTATCAATTGTACATCAATGATTAAGGGGTCTAGCTTTGTGGATAATCGTACAACTTGTTTCTAACGTGTGAATTTGATCATATCATTTATTTGCTTGAATGCCCATGTCGTCTCTGGTATATAGGGGAGACGACATGTGACTTCAACACCAGGTTCAGTCGGCACAAGTATTCGATCCATAGAAAATGGATGGATCTCCCTGTGTCTAAACACTGTGCGGAGAAAGGGCACAAGAATACAGAGTTACAATTCAGAATTATTGATCATGTGCCCCCACTGAGAAGGGGTGACAACAGAGAGGACCTTCTTAAAAAGAAAGAGCTAAAGTGGATCTATACGCTTAAAACACTAAGACCGGATGGTCTAAATGTGGATTTCAAAATACATACGGAGTCTTAGGTGTTGTTTGATGGATATTATGTCTATTCTGGATGTGATACACCCTAATGTGTTATTTTTGTGATTCTTCTATACATATATAGTGTATGCAAGCATAACAGGTATATGACGATGTATGAGATTCTATCTTTCTAAGAAAATTAATTTCATTTTGTTTTTAATATAGGGGGAACGCACGGTTGAAATCCATTCCATGAGTTTTTTGACTGTATTGGCAAAAAGATTTTGTATTATTAATCTTTTTTGATGTGGTTAATTAATAAAAATGGCTCCATCTTCATGCACTTATTGTATTTCACATTTTTTATCTGAGCTTATGGTTTCTCCAGTGGATGTGTGTGTGTGAATTGGGACCATTGATTATTCTCTTTGGTTTCCTTTTCACACCCACTGACAACTCCACTATATCCATATTCGTGGGGTGGTCTCTGGGATCCTTTAGGGCCGCTTTACACACACCTAACTTATCTGTGTCCAACTTCTGAACAGATCTCTGGTTGCAGTGAAATCATGGACACATTGTTCCATTTTGTGGCTGTGTACAAATAGAACAATGTGTCCATGATTTCACTGCAACCAGAGATCTGTTCAGAAGTTGGACAGATAAGTTGGTGTGTGTAAGGCTGGTTTCACGCTGCGCTCAGATCAGGTCAGGTCAGGTCAGGTTTTGTGTTTCAAAACCAGGAGAGGAACTTGCAGAGAAAAAGTATGATTGAAAGTTTGACACCTGTTCTAGGTTTTGGAGTCACTCCTGGTTTTGAAACACAAAACCTGACCTGACCTGACCTGACCTGATCTGACCGCAGTGTGAAACCAGCCTAAAGTGGCCATTATACTTCTTATAAATGTTCAAGCCCTTCTCTCCTTATTCTATGTATATATTAACACTTGATGAGTTTTCTGAAGTTACAGTGGATTGAAAGGAATATAAGAGCAGTTTGGGCAATTCCTATGCGCTTGTCCACTGTCATAATGGCGGAGCCGACATCAGCATGACAGCGGACTTAAACATAATGACGTCAGTGATGACGCGTGACTTGAGCATGCACAGTAGAACCCGGAAGACCCGGGCATGCGCAGGAGAACCCGGAAGACCCGGACATGCGCAGTAGAACCCGGAAGACGCCACTGATAGCGGCAGTCACGGAGCCATACAGTGAATGGAATGGGCAGACACCAGGCATCCCGGTATGTGAAATTTTTTAAAGGTACACAGATGTCTTTAATAATTCATCATCACTAATTAACGTTTATTAAGCTGCATAATAATTCTGCACACAGTGTAGATAGATAGATAGATAGATAGATAGATAGGTGATTGGTGGCCGTCAGACGCTTCAATATCTTGAACGATATTGTAAGCGATCACATGCACGCTCGATCGCTTACAATATTGTTCACATCGCTGGTGAGATGTCACACAGACAGACTCACCAGCGATGTGGAGCAGCGAGATCGCTGGTAACTATGGTACACATCGGGTTACTAATGTGTATGGCAACCAAGCAGAATCACTGTCCAGATTGAGAAAATCAAGTCTGATTACAACAGCCAATCACAGAGGCCCCCACAGAGTGTGAGCTCCTGTGATTGGCTGTTAGTTTGACAGTGCAGTGAATATGTAATGAGCTTAATAGGCGGCCCCGGAAGTAACAGCGGGAGCCTATTAAACATGATTTAGCTATTGTAGCAGATAGAACCTGAAGCTTCCGAGACACATCTGCGATTTGTAAATCGCACATTACTCGCTATTACTCGCTTCCCCATTCATTGACATTGGACTCGCTAGACTCGCAACGAGTAGCGAGTCCCGGGCTCGGACTCGCTAGAGTCAAGCGATTCCGAGTAATTTAGGACTCGCCCATCACTAGAAACTAATAAACATCCCGAAAAAGGGTTGTACCAAGCCAAAGCGTCATAATTAATACATGTACTAAGGGATTTAGCACTAAGCCTAACAATATATACCTCTTAGGGCCACGTCACACACACAGATATCTGTGCAGATATTGTTGACAGATCTCTGGTTACAGTGAAATCATGGACATATTGCTCCATTTGTACACAGCCACAAAATGGATCAAGGTGTCCATGATTTCACTGCAACCAGAGATCTGCGAACAATATCTGCACAGATATCTGTGTGTGTGACGTGGCCCTAAGACTGGGGTCACACACACAGATAATTGTGCACATATTGTTCACAGATCTCTGGTTGCAGTGAAATCATGGACAGATTGTCCCATTTTGTGGCTGTATATAAATGGATTAATGTGTCCATAATTTCACTGCAACCAGAGATCTGTGAACAATATTTGCACAATTATCTGTGTGTGTGACCCCAGCCTTAGATATATATTACCAAACTATTTTCATTTATCAAGGGTAACAGACACACGGGAACACCCTGAGGCTAGATAGCCGCAAATCCAACATAAAACAGGAGCTCCAGTGTTCTATAAGTATATGTCATACATATATACACATTAGATCCCCACAGTATGTGAATTTTTGATCAGGGTCATTTGGATGTATTTGGTTGTCATGATTTAAAAAGAGACAACACAGTACAGCAGTTTGACAATAAATGGCTTCACCCAACCACTAACCATGAGTGGAAAAAAGTTTTTGCGTTATCCTTCATATTCTCTGAAAAAAGACCAAGAAAGCAAAAAATCTGCTGGGGTATGTAAACGTTTGGGCACAACTGTAGATAGAGATAGCTAGATTGTACAGATATTAACCAAATAAATATTGTAATGAGAAAAACTATGTGAGGTTACCCCTTTCCAACATTGATAAACAGCAAAGGTAAAACAGCCTGTGAACGCTTATGGTTATTGGGCCCTTCCCAGCCTAAAAATAGAAGCCCACAGCCACCCCAGAAGTGGAGCGTCATATTAGATAGTGACATCAATGTGATGAGCGCGATGACGTTTCTGATGTCACTCATTCCGGGTCATACAGAGTGCAGTGAAGCGCAACATGAGCCGGGTGCAGCTGCTGCTCATTCTGACGCTCCATAGGCTTTGATCTAAATAATCGAGGAACATTGTGGGAACTACTGGACTATTTCAGATAGAGGAAAGATAGATGGATACACAGGTGGATAGAAATATAGATAGATAGAGAGTCAGTATATATATATATATACTCAAATGTACAGAAAGGTAAGATTTGCAGCATGGAGATCTATAATGAGGATTTTAGTGTTGCATGTAAAAAAATAACTCTGCGGGGGATGTTCTCTTGGTTATGGTCTTGTTCTTTTCATCATGAAAGTTACAATATGAACCTCACAAGGTCATTGCGAGCTTTCAGGACACAGACATTAAAGTGAACTGCATGAGACCATGGAATATTCTACAGCGAGATCCGTCCAGGAATAATTATCTATTGTTATTTTGCTTTATGGCAGAAGTAATGATTTATCCTGATCACCGTTGTATAATGCCGGAGATTTTCATTACATCTATAATGACAGGAGAGGGCAGGTTCTCAATGGGAAGAGACGTCAATAAACATTGATACTTGACAAATCCAGCTGGGTAGACACAGGATATAAAACTGCTAATGTAGCCAGTGATTTAATGAAAGATCGTTAAGGCTCCAGGTTTATGAGCGCTCTGACCTATCACATAACACCGAGCCGTCTGTGGTCAGGGTTGGTGGCTTTTTTCCCTTTTGCCATCTCTTTTTCTTTTTAAAAACAAAGCAATAAATGACAAAACAAAATACACAAAGGATCCGAAGATCCGTCCAGCTGCAGAAAGTTGTATGTTCCCCGTTACCATGTCCTTGTGCCTCATACTACACATGGAGATATTTCAGCCTCTACAAACTCCAATTTGCACAGAGTTGAAAGACAGCATCCATAGATATCAGTGGGGCCCGGATAGCTTTGATTTCACATTTTGTGCTATTGTGACTTGTTGCATTGGATGCTGCATAATTGATGAAACTCATAGGATTGCTTCTAGGATAACACAATCGGGCTCGGACTGGCCGACGGGAGGGGAGGAGAATCCTCTGGTGGGCCCCTTTCCGGTAGTACATCACTTAACCTCCAACTAAATCTATAGTTGCCACTTGTTTCACTACTTACAAATAAAGGAAGCATCTTATCAAACTACCCAGTATATTATATAGAAGCATGGGTACATTTGTGAGTGTAATATTTGCCTAGAGTTGATCAGTGGGCCCCCAGAGTCAATATTACTAGTGGGCCCCGGCTGCCCCAGTATGGACTGAGCATGATTCTGTTCTGATCATGGTTTCCAAGAAGTTGTCAGCTTTAAATGAATACTCTAGTTTAACACAAATGTCTACCCTTCTAATAACTTTGCTCTAAATGTCCTATGATAAAAAGTAATATTGATTAAAATCTACTTTTTTGCATCCACAGCACCTATTTGTCAGTGTGGTAGCAGAGTACAAGGAAACCTGTGAAGTCTGATCCTAAGGTCATGCTCTATTCCATCCGTGCTGTACTGAGTAATCCAATGAAGTATATGCTAGGTGTGTGTATGCATTAACATATTGCTAAATCTATAACAAAAGATTTACAACACTGAATGGCAACTATTATAAAGAGGTAATATTAAAAAACTGACGTTACTTCCAAGCAAACAAGTGTGAACAGGTGTATACTGAACATGAAATATACTGCAGCTGCAGTCTGAAATGCTAAGGTGTGCCAACATAGAATATTGGAATTTAGACATGCATTACTGCTAAGGAAATACATTGAAAAATAGAGACATTTAGTGCATCAAAAATGCCAGTTTAATGTGAGCCCAGCATTGAGCAACAAGGCGTATCTCTTTGCTGGGTCCCTATCTAATGCCTTTATTTGGGTTAAAAAATGCTGGCTGCTGGGCTCACATGAACCTGGCCTTTTTTATCAGCTAAGTGTCTCAATTTGTAAATGTATTTTCTAAACAGTAATACATGTCTAAATTCCAATATTCAATGTTGGTGCACCTTAGCGTTCCATAGTGAAACTGTTTATTTGTTAGAGTATATTTCATGCTCAGTATACACCTGTTCACACCAGTTAGGAAGTACTGCCAATTTTTTGGTTTTAGATTATAGGGTCATGCCTTGTGACCGAGCACACCTTTCCACCAGCTGATAAATTGTAGATAGAGGCATTAGGTAGAGATCCAGCAAAGAGTTACGCCTTGTCGTTGGCTGCTGGGCTCACATAACACTGGCCTTTTTACTAAGCCTCTCAATTTTAAATGTATTTCTTTAACAGTAATGCAAGTCCACATCCTTATATTCAATTTTTGCATACCTTAGCATTTCACAGTGCAGCTGTTTATTTGTTGTAAAGAGGTAGTCTTACTGGTTATTGGAACCCAACTTTGCAGGAACAGAAATAATAATTAATAAATGGCTGGGTATGGTAATATTTAACTTTAAGCAGTGTGTTGGACAAAACGAGTTGTGAATGCTCATCTTGAGCTATCCCTGCATTTTGCACTATTGAATGGGAACCTGTTTAGTACTTAAAGGGATTGTCTTATATTATTGTCCGCAGAGCTGACACTCTGGCTTATAAGGGTGGGAATCAAATCCTGACGAGATAACCCCTTTCAGAAGGATATGTGGGTCTGTATACATAGACATTACTTATCGCCTTTCTGTCCCAATCTCAGAGATTTCTTGCTGCAGTTTGTTCCACGACGGTAAATTCATTATTTGGGCTGTGAACGTCCTTTAGCTGATTACACTGAACCCTGAGCGCTTCCATTTCTCTTCCTCCACGGGACATCGAGGGACTATTTTACTTCCCACCCTGTAAATTACCCCAGCAATGCTCCTAGAGAAGCGTGTACTGATGAAGCCGGCTGTCTGTCTTCATGTCTAAATGAATCAACTTTTAATGTTGTAATGGATTACCTAATAGCAGGCTGTACTGCAAGGCCGGCTGCGAAACAGGGATATATCACAAAAAATGAAGTCTCCTTATTTTAGGGGAGTGAACACTGATCTGACAGCAGTGAGAATAAATCGATAGATATATCCCATCTGCTTCTATTCTTCATATGAATGGGAGGATTCACTGTTAACTGTGCTACTGCCTGCGGCTTATGCCATTGTGGTGGACTGCAGCGCTAGTCCCCAACCCGTGGTGTTTTAATCTGATACAAAATAACAGCTCCCATCATATTCTGGTGGCCTTTGGTTATCAGGCCATACTGACAAGGGCAGGTTTTCTGCTGGGGCAGCTGGAGCAGCTACACTGGGGCCAAGAGGTGGAGGGGAGCCGCTGATACCGACACCTATTTCTCCTGCATGTGCATCCAAGGACACACATTCAGCTGAAATGTATTGCAGTGCAGAGATCTTCTGGATCCCTGCATTGCAATACACGCCTCCAGCCAATCAGAGGCCAGTGCTGATGTTGGTGCTCCCGGCAAATGGCAGTGACGTCATACTCCCTGGCGCCAACTACAGAAGAGGACACCATGTATCGTGGGAGCAGACAAAGGTAAGAATGATTCTTTTTATTTTTTATGTGTTGAAGAAGAACAGTGAACATTATCACTAAAGGGGCAAAGGATGGGGATATTTTACAATGAAGGAGCACAGGTTGAGGGACATTTTACCATGGAGGGGCCATGGATGGAGGATATTTATTCATGAAGGCGGACTAGGGTGGGGGATTTTACCATAAAAGGGGCACAGGATGAGCTATATTTACCATGAAGGGGCACAGGATGTGGGACATTTACAAGGATGGTGGACATTTTACCATGAAGAAGCCCAGGATGGGGACATTTTACCATTATACTCACAGTATATATAGCCTGATGCATTGTCCCCATAAATGGAGGTGGAATCATGGCATAATCCTTGCACAGGGGCCTTTAGCTGTCAGTGTCCACCCCTGCCCACTGGCATATGTAGTTTTACAACAACTAAGGAGCCACCAGATGGAAATTACAATAACAATTCAGACTAAAACCAAAAGACCTAAAATTGGTGCTCATTGACTAAAGGCCTCTACACCATATCAATTCTTTTTTATGCTTCCTTTTCCCTTACATGTTTAAGCTGAGTACCGAGTGGTTCACATCAGGATACAGCGGGTCACAGATTAGAAATGAGACAAGACTATGCTCAGAGAAATAAATCTATATACTAGAGGAGTGATGGGCAAGAAGTCTCCAGTAAAACAGTAGGGATAACCAACAAGTCAAGTAACATACCTCCAGTCAGGGTTGAGCAGGACCACCGTGCTGCCCCAACTACACTAGCCCAGAAAGTTTACCTAGAATCTCCCCTGCCTAGTGCGGACACACGAAAACTACTCTAGTGATGCCGTGTTAATTCTTGAGTGCTCGACCTAGCCAGTCAGAGGGACAGCTCAATATTTTACAAACTTATCCACAACTTTAAACCTCTCTTCCCCTGAAGCCACACACAGCAAAGGGCTACCCAGGCGCCACATGTGAACACTGACTGCAGTCTGAACAGGGAAAGGTTCAGTTATTTTATTATGGCTGCAGCCTATCTAACCTAGTTTGGCACCAATTACTAAGTGGTGTGTGCACGCTTCCTGCCAACATCTGCATGGCAGGGCCCAATCTCAGGAATTACAATTTGAAGATCCAACAATCTTCCCCATTCATCCAAGTCTTGGGGGAGGGTGAGCCAGGAGTCTTGAATTGGCACAAACAGGGGAAATATGTTTTCCAATTACCAACAATCTTTCAGATGGTTCCTGCAAACAGGGGTTTGATTCAGCTCTGCTAGCACCAGAAAGTGTCCTCATGAAACTAGTCCTTTTCTCATTAGCCAAAGCACTGTTTCACACACACCAACTTATCTGTCCAACTTCTGAACAACTTACTGGTTGCAGTGAAATCATGGACACATTGTTCCATTTTGTGGCTGTGTACAATGTGTCCATGATTTCACTGCAACCAGTAATTGTTCAGAAGTTGGACAGATAAGTTGGTGTGTGTAAAGTGGCCCTAAGACTTAATGTTCTCTGCAATCAGAGGGAGATAAGTCACTGCACATCAGTACACTGTGGAGTCTAGCTTGGGACTAACTTCCTATGTCCATCCTACCAAAGAATCTCCTAGGTCAGAGGTCCCCAACTCCAGGCCTAAAGGCCCACCAACAGTGCAGGTTTTCAGGATCCCCTTAGTATTGCACAGGGGTTGGAATCATTACCTGTGCAGATGATCACATTAGCACCTGTGCAATACTAAGGAAATCCTGAAAACCTGCACTGTTGGCGGGCTTTGAGGACCTCCCTCTGTCCAGGTGGACGGTGTCCACCATCTCACACATGTAGCAAAGAGCTACCACTTTCTTGTATTTTTTTTAAGGCAGATATTGGAGCTCATAGCACAACTGAGTATAGTGAACTTGTGCCCCCACCTACCTTGAGGGGCTTTTGCACTTCTCCAGACACCATAGACCAAGTGTGACTTCTACCTTTGCACCCTATGTAGTTACATCCCTGAATCCTCTGCAGAAATGGCAATTTACAGATGAATGCTTGACACAGACTGCATGGCTTGGTCACTCCTATGTTAAATACATGAGCAGTGGAGCCATTTCCATTGTCATGCTATGATTTTTTTGCTATATTTCTATTGTTGATGTTTGCCACATCTATATCTCCTAGACCGGTTGTTTTCTCACTCCTTCACGTCTTCCATATGTCCTTACCCACTATATAGCACCATTAGTCTTCAACTGAGAAGCTCATTTGACTTTTAATGCCACCTTTGTGCCCACAACAGCCAAATTCACATCTCAGCTCATAGCCTTGACAGCGCAATCTTGACGGTTTCTGTAAATCTGCTGTGTCCTTAGGGTACGGTCACATGTAGCAGATTGTTGGTAACATTTCCGTAAGGTTCCCATTTGTCTAAATGGGGTTTACAGAATTCTTAGGGCCGCTTTACACACACCAACTTCTGTGACCAACTTCTGAACAGATCTCTGGTTGCAGTGAAATCATGGACACATTGTTACATTTGTACACAGCCACAAAATGGAGCAATGTGTCCATGATTTCACTGCAACCAGAGGTCTGTTCAGAAGTTGGTCACAGATAAGTTGGTGTGTGTAAAGCGGCCCTAACACCTGCTGGAAAAACAGCCACATTCACATTTGCAGAATAGATTGTTTTTGATTTTCAGTGACAAACAGTATTATCACTCGATAACGAGGGGTCCTTATCTCTGGGAATTATTATATTATTAGTCTCTGTCTATTTGTTCTCCTTGATATTAGAACAGGAAGCTGATATGTACTTGTTCTCACTACGTCTAATTATTCAGATGAAGGCAGCCACAATAACTCACCGCTCAGCGCTGCAATCTCCGGAAGAGACAATAATTGGTAGTTTGTAAGATTTAAAAGCCACATAGAGTTTCCTGAATACTCGGGATCCTGTTTACGCTGTCCATAGTGGAGATGTGCCAAGGAGGCAGACGAAGATATATTGGACACAGTAAAAAATTATTAACGCAGCTAAAGCACCCCCTTAAGTTTCAGCTTGCTCACATTTACAGTTTCCTCCACTGCTTGGGAATCCCTGTAAGAACTGATTAAGCACGGCTCGTGGGAACTGTCTTTCAGGATGAGACTTCTTAAATCCTTTCACGTTGTGTGACTTTAAAACTGATTTACTGCAAACCTGCCACACTTCACATAACTGTACGGCACAGGCCAGCTGGGGACATTTATTAAGGCCATTGGAAGACTTAGGCTCACACTTCATAAAGCCCGGCACTATCTTAAAGATTCAGCAAATTTATAACAGGGCCGAGACCCCCAATGCTATGTGCCAAAGCTGCCGGGCCTAATTTGTATGTAGTAACCAGTGAAGCATTGTCTTGGTGCACTAAAAAGTTTGTCACTTGTCTGTCAGCCATTCCGCACTTGTTTGCTAGTCCAGCTTTTCTTTAAATGCATACATTGCACTCAATGTTGTGAGGTCAGAGCTTGGTAGCCTCTGACATCACAACTCACCTAATAAAACTTTACACAGGAAGTGCCAAGAATAGGGGTTCTGACGATCCAGGCCTGTGCTGGAAGGGGGCGTCTGAGGATGCACATCCAGCTGAAGTGTATTGCGATGCTGAGACACACCGCCTCACTGCACTGCAATACACTCGTGGTGAATTAGACATTGGCAGATGACTTTGGCGCGCCTGTTACAGGCGGCGCGTGTTAGTGACATTATGCGCTGCAAGCAGCTGGGATGCTGAAGTCAGATGCCCACCTCTCTCCAGTTATGGAGGACACTGTACAGTCATGGCCAAAAGTTTTGAGAATGACACCAAAATTATATTTTCACATGATCTGCTGCCCTCTGGTTTTTATTTGTGTTTGTCTGATGTTTATATCACATACAGAAATATAATTGCTATCATATTATGATACCAAAAGGTTATATTGACAGTTAGAATGAGTTAATGCAGCAAGTCAATATTTGCAGTGTTGCCCCTTCTTCTTCAGGACCTCTGCAATTCTCCCTGGCTGCTCTCAATCAACTTCTGGACCAAATCCTGACTGATGGCCGTCCATTCTTGCATAATCAATGCTTGCATTTTGGCAGAATTTGTCGGTTTTTGTTTGTCCACCCGTCTCTTGATGATTGACCACAAGTTCTCAATGGGATTAAGATCTGGGGAGTTTCCAGGCCATGGACCCAAAATCTCTATGTTTTGTTCCCTGAGCCATTTAGTTATCACCTTTGCTTTATGGCAAGGTGCTCCATCATGCTGGAAAAGGCATTGTTGGGTGCCAAACTGCTCTTGGACGGTTAGGAGAAGTTGCTCTTGGAGGACATTCTGGTACCATTCTTTATTCATGGCTGTGTTTTTAGGCAAGACTGTGAGTGAGCCGATTCCCTTGGCTGAGAAGCAACCCCACACGAATGGTTTCAGGATGCTTTACAGTTGGCATGAGACAAGACTGGTGGTAGCGCTCACCTCTTCTTCTCCGAATAAGCTGTTTTCCAGATGTCCCAAACAATCAAAAGGGGATTCATCAGAGAAAATGACTTTACCCCAGTCCTCAGCAGTGCACTCCCTGTACCTTATGCAGAATATCAGTCGGACCCTGATGTTTTTTCTGGAGAGAAGTGGCTTCTTTGCTGCCCTCCTTAAAAACCAGGCCTTGCTCAAAGAGTCTCCGCCTCACAGTGCATGCAGAAGCACTCACACCAGCCTGCTGCCATTCCTGAGCAAGCTCGGCACTGCTGGTAGTCCGATCCCACAGCTGAAACAGTTTTAAGATACGGTCCTGGCGCTTGCTGGTCTTTCTTGGGCGCCCTGGAGCCTTTTTGACAACAATGGAAGCTCTCTCCTTGAAGTTCTTGATGATGCGATAGATTGCTGACTGAGGTGCAATCTTTGTAGCTGAGATACTCTTCCCTGTTAGGCCATTTTTGTGCAGTGCAATGATGGCTGCACGTGTTTCTTTAGAGAAAACCATGGTTAACTGAAGAGAAACAATGATACCAAGCACCAGCCTCCTTTTAAAGTGTCCAGTGGTGTCATTCTTACTTAATCATGACTGATTGATCGCCAGCCCTGTCCTCATCAACACCCACACCTGTGTTAATGGAACAATCACTAAAACGATGTTAGCTGCTCCTTTTAAGGCAGGACTGCAATGATGTTGAAATGTGTTTTGGGGGTTAAAGTTCATTTTCTAGGCAAATATTGACTTTGCAAGTAATTGCTGTTAAGCTGATCACTCTTTATGACATTCTGGAGTATATGCAAATTGCCATTAGAAAAACTGAAGCAGTAGACTTTGTAAAAATTAATATTTGTATCACTCTCAAAACGTTTGGCCATGACTGTATGTGGTGGGAACAGAAGAATGATTAATTTTTTTAAATGTGTTGTAAAAGAGCAACAAAATGAGGAACATTATAATATGAACGGGTACAGGATGGGGATGTTTCTTACAGGATGCGGCCCAGTTGCTGTCGTGTTTTTCCCCCTCGTGCATTTTTGCCGCTGTATTATACTGTCCCAGCAAAGTGATTGAGATTCCTGAAGTCTCAATCACCTTCATATGTTGCTTAATTTCAGTTTCAAATCTGCAGCATGTCAATTCTTTCAGCAGATTTGCAATGTTTTTCACCAATTTTCATGACTTTGAAAAACACATTAAAGCGTTTTTGTTATGAAAAGTTGTTCCTGCCAAGAGACCTTCAGAAACATCTGCAACAAATACTTAACATGTGCACATACCCTTAAGGGGAAGCTGACAGCTGATTTAAGCATTCCGAACTAGTCATTTCCGACATGTATGTTTTAATCTGAAACGCTGTAGTGTTTCAGAGAAAATATACATTTAAAAAAACAGTCATAGACCATGATGCTCAAATAACTAGTCCATGAGATCAGTCCCTGGAGACTTATTTATGCCCTGCTCTCCTTGAGTGACAGGAGTCTCCCTATGTGCCTGTCCAGGGTCTGACAGTTCATTCACTATTATAGAAAAAAAGGAGGCACAAGAGGCGCAGATTGTCCCTTATCAAAAAGACACTTTTGTTCTTACGTGGATTTTGTAGGGATCCACTCACCTTTGTAGGTTGTGAAACCCACAACCAGTTTGAGCGCTTTAGCAGCTGCTGCAGAACCTCCACCGTCACGCCAAAACCGTGGGAAAATCAGAAGCTTTAAACAGGAATGGTTTCCACGATCCGCGCTGCTGCTACAATCAAAGTACTTCACAAAGGTTGTTACCACCATCAGATCCTTTATTCAGCCATAACCAACGCGTTTCAGTGCTGTCCCAGCACCTATACCCTAAGGAAGGTGCTGGGACAGCACTGAAACGCGTTGGTTATGGCTGAATAAAGGATCTGATGGTGGTAACAACCTTTGTGAAGTACTTTGATTGAAGCAGCAGCGCGGACCGTGGAAACCATTCCTGTTAAAAGTTCATTCACTATAGCAGGGGTTACTCGCCTACTTGCTTGTCTTTAAGGTAGCACCAGGAACACTTTTCAATTAAAAGATCATCAAGTTTATTGACATCTTCATAAACCACACATGGAAAAGTAAACATAAGCCTTCCTTTGGCTTTACCGCAACATATATATATGGTATACAGTCCGTTTAACTCACTCACAGGTCCTCCCATACAGGTTCAGATACCTCTCCTCTTCAGGTGTATCACAGGAACATATCTCAGCCTCCTTTCACTTTCCATTCAGTAGACACATGGATATCAGCAGGGCTGTGGCGTCGGTAAACCAAACCTCCGAATCTGACTCCTCAACTTCCCTGAATTTGACTCCAACTACACCAAAAATCGACACCTATATGACTTCGGCTCCACAGCCCTGGCTGTCAAGTCAGTAGGCCAAACCTCCGACTCCTCAATTTCCCTGACTCAAGCAAAATGGATAACAACTCTGACTCCACGACTCCGACTCCCCATGACTGGTTTTCAGACAGTTTTCCTCTCTGGAGGTTTAGGCAGCGTTCACACACTGACACTTGTCATCCGCTCCCAGGACCTTGCACAGAGGCTCCTTTTCACAGCACAGCAATCTCCATACTGACTGCAGTCTCTCTCTCTCCTCATGTCAAACAAACAGACTCCATCTTAACTACTGAGACATACCCATGGGTGGAGGCATTTGTAAAAGTCAGACACACCCATGTCTTTCTCTGCACACATAAATTAGACCTGAATGTGTAACTACAAATCCCAAAGAAACCTCCAGACTTACACCACAGAGAACAACCATCTCTGTGATATGTACTGGCCATTTACAATGCAGCCGGTCACCACATTGCAAGGGAAAGATGGGAGAGACCTGTCATTTTAAGAAGCAAGGATCAGGAGAAGTTGCAATGGACTTGCCTTAGACTAGTCATCAGAGACACATAGTCCATCTTTTCAAAATGTGTTTTTTTCTGAAACACTGATATGTTTTAATGTAAAACTAAAACATGGCTGCAATAACAGTTCCAGTGTCTGATGCATGCTTGCACTTGGTTTTATTAGCATGAATCTCATGACAGGTTCCCTTTGTTCCTGTTAGTGTAAGGAAGGAGTTAGTATCTTCAGGCCTGCAATAATGTTTATAGGAGGTGGGATTCCACTCTTGAAACAAAGAGCTGTTGAGGGGTTTGGCTAAACTGGGTGAATGCTGCGAGTGTCTGTATTTACTATGCAGCTACGTATTCTGCTATTTGTTACTTTTCTAGAAACATCTAAAATCATGCAAGATTTGTATGCATATCTCAAAAACCACCAATTGGTTTTCTCTGATAGGAGTACACCTAGGTGATAATAGTGAAATTGCACCATACACTTTTTGTTGCACAATTAACTTCTTTATTGATTAAAATCATATATACAAATTATTCATATTCAGGTACCATAATTAATGAGCTATAATAAAATTAAAATAGGCCAACATTGGAGATACAAAAATATTACATGCTAGAAATAGACCCGATGCTATTGCATCGGGAGTGCGGTGAAATTAACATCTGTGTATCCTTAGTGGTGCTAACAGGAGCAGTGGACGTGTGTCACACAGTTTGCACTTTCCAACATACTTGTTCTATGTCATCCATCTGCATTTGTGTATTGTATTTATTACATGATTTGACCTCTTTTACACCTGTGCACTGTCTTTTCCTAGTTGTGTGCTGGATTTTGGTATCTGCTGTTGTGTTTCTTGAGCGATGTTGACTATGTGGTGTCTCCTCTGTTTGCTGTGTGTGTGTTTACACTACATGGTCTTTTGGAAGCTGTTGTGACTATAATTGGAGGTGGTACCTTGTTTTTAATGCTGCTTCGCTCATTAGTTGCCGTCGACTGCGGCGACCAATCAGCGCTCTTGGTGTTTGATTTAAATCCCGCTTCGCTGATTGGTCACTGTGCTCAGCGGCAACCAATTAGGAAAGCGGCGTGCGGATTGGCAGGGGATCTAAATCCCCCTTTGCTCATTGGTCGCCGTTGACGAAGCGGGATTTAAATCATGCGCCAACAGCACTGATTGGTCACCGCGGTCAGAAGTGACCAATCAGTGCTGTTGGGGCGTGATTCAAAGCCCCCGGAAAGCACCAACAGCGCTTGCCGCTCTATTCTCGCTCATTGGTTGCCACAATCGACGGCGACCAATGAGCGAAGCGGAATTCAAAACCCCCGCCAAGCAGTGCGCCGACCAATCAGGACTCTTGGCGCATGATTTGAATCCCGCTTCGCTGATTGGTCGTCGCTTTAACAGTGTTAAAGTAGTTTTGCTACTTCAGAAGTTTCAGGAATTCTATCAACGCTGGTCAAGCCAAAGAAAGTTTATAAACTCAAAATCTCTGAAATCTCCCATCCCTGAAGGGTGGTTCCTTTATTATATACTGCATACAAATCTTTATCAATTTATTATTATGGAGCTGAAGGCACTTTTTTTGTGCAGCCATTCAGTGTCCAATAAACAGAACTGACTTTACTGTAGAACAGAGGTCCCCAATATTTCTGTCCTTGAGAGCCACATTCAGCTCAGAGAGGGTCGTCAGCCACATCCAGCTTCCGCAACTTCTTTAGTGATACTATGAGCCCCCATTACCGGTATAATGACCGCCAAAACCTTTCCTCAGAAATCACAATGAGACAGTATACCAAGATCCAGGGGTTCCAACCTTACCCTAATTTAGGGCTGCTCTTCTGTAGGGCTACTCACAAAAGTCACCATCTGTAGACCTGCTCTTCATAGTTGGTTACTAGACCTGGAGCTTATGTTCCAAGCAGGAAGACAACCAAGAACCACAGATCATGGACCCATGAGCCAAATGTTGTTCACATGGTCGGGGGACCCCTGCTCTATAGCAATAAGGTTCTGAGGGACAATACTCCTATAATGTGTTATATGATAAAACTGTGGGGAGCACAGAGTATGGATCAATAGATTTTTATGACCACTAAGTTCAGGATTCCTCCATCAGTAATCCATGTCACCCACATGCAATAATCAATTGACTTAAGATTGTTTGACTAAGTAGATTGAGATTTAATATGTATGGATTGTTCAGATAGATACGGTAAGTCCAGCGTATGACTGTAGATGAGTAGGTTAATCCAATTACGGTTCATTTCCAATCACCGGAGATCTATGCTGGACTGTAGCTGGGAGTTTTCTTTTGCTCGTTGTGGCATTTTTCACACAAGGCTTTGGAATAAGACAATGTCCACCTCCATATTACTAAAACTGATTGCGGTGAGAAGCAGAATTCTTCTTCGGCTTTAACTCCTTTGTGTTTTCTTCTCCTCCGCTTCTCCAGAAATTGCTATGCTAATCCAGTAAAGGAGCAGAAACTTGGCACCTGTGAGCTATAAATCATGCACAATAAGAATATGAGTAACTTCATTACTTCTTGTTTGATAATGCTAATGCGAACTTCATGTTTGTTAGTTTTGTGAGCTGAAATGAAGGCCACTTAGCAGAAATTTGATTTTAGAGCATCCACTTTTTTTTTTACTTAAAGGGATATTCCAGCTATCACCATGACATTTTTTTGAGGGGTGATCAATAGTGATGAAAAAATTATTGTGCCAAGTTCTGGTTAAAAATTCTGGGAATCAAATATCCGGAGCAAGCTGGGTGCAGACACTGAACAAGGAGGGAATAAGATAGGCCAGCCCAGAAGTCTACATTATTAGGAATATTAAATGATCTATATGAAAGGGAACATTGGAGGATCATTGCACGATAAGCAGGATAAGAATTAAAATGGTGTTTACACTACCTAGATATTGATGATCAATCATTAGGCCATGTTCACACAGTCAGTATTGGATAAGTATTCATAAGCCAAAATCAGGATTGGGTGGAAAAATTGGAGAACGTGTTTCTATACCGAAAAAAGGAAACAGATCGTCAGCTCACCACAGTAAACCATGAACTACGTAGTCCTTCAGATAAGCATGGAGAAGCCAAGGCTAGGGCAGAGATACCAATGAGAACAAAGGGATGAGAAGGGCTTTTTCCAAAAATATATCAAATTGATCAATGACAGAAATGGCGCTCACCTGCTTATGAAGCAACGAGTCTTGCTTTTATTCCGGTGTCATTTTACAAGTGCAGGGAAGGGGGTGGAGGACGGAGGACGGAGGACAACGGCTTGCTGTTTCGTGCTGGCTTGACACTTCTATGGGTCAAATATATATAAAACTTCACATTTATTGGATCGTTCAAATCAGCTCCTTGACATAGAAAATAGTATAAAACTGAATATGATTAAAGTTTAAAATCTACGTGTTTTGGCAAAGCCTCAATCATGGTGTTTCAATTATTCTTTTCCTCTGATTGTTCCACTCAAGGGTTTGGCTACAAAAATTGATGTTTAATACTGATCAAATATTGTCTGAATTTGGCCTTAGAATTAGTAATTAATTAAAGATGGGTGAGGGTCCGGGACCCCCACCTGAGACCGCCAGATGTAAATAGTGTAAATAGTGTATTGGTCTGGAACAGTATACAAGTAAATTCTTTTCTCCAGAACCTTCCTAACTAACATTTCACATAGAAAGTTTAGATGGAATTGATGTATATAACGTTTATAAAGCTTATCCCATGAGAAACGATTATAATATTGGTCCTTTAAAGGGGTTGTGCCATGAACAATTGTACATTTTTTTAATAGATCTTAGAATAATAATAGATTCTACAATTGGATGTGTTAAAAAAAGTTCTTGTCCCGCGATAGTCTTATAAATGTGCCCCCGTGTAATGGATGTGTCTAACCATGGAGGAAAAGGTGGGATATCCCACAACTCCTGGGCAGGGGGGAAAGTAAGAGAGTATATAGACATTACAGCCGTGGATTACAGCATATAAGAGTATACAGACATTACAGCCATGGATCACAGATTATAAGAGTTTACAGACATTACAGCAGTGCAGACTTAAAGCAGTGCAGAGCAGTCCATACAGTCCAGAGAACTACTGCACAATATAAACTGAAAAGCTGCAAAAGCTAACAAGAACACAGGGTTACATATCACAGGCAGACAGGCAGGCTTGAAGTGTGGTGCCTCACGGGTCAGGACGTCACAAAGAGGTACTGCACCCAAGTCACGGGTGTGGTCATCCACTAGCCCCAAGGTGGGAGATGGTAAGGGTGAGTCCTCAACACAGCACAACACCGCACAATACCCTTAGGACCCAGGGGAACCTGGGCACAAAACCCTGTGGGGAGGGGGTTTTGAACAACAAAAAAGGGAGTTTAGTTTCAGTTAGAGAGAGTCAGAGTCAGTAAGAGAAGGACAGTGCAGTGCAGAGGACTTGATCAGTGCCACGCTCGTTTTGAAAACCTAGGAACCTTAGGGGCGCTGGCGGAGCTGGATTGGTCGGTGCGCTCGAATCCAGGACTGATACCATCAGACGGAAGGGTTGTGGTCAGACACAGGGACCGGCCCTGAACGTGGCACGGAAGTCTATCACTAAAGCGCTGAAACCGGAGGATACGAGCTTCATAGGAGCTGTAGCTAACACACCTGGCATATACCTAGAGATAGCAGCCGAACAAGGGTCCGGGGACCAGGTACCAGTCACTCATCAACACCGGTGACTGCAGGATCAGGGCTCTGCACGCAGAGGTGCTTACAATAGTGCTGAGAAAGAGAGACAGGACCAAGGAAATGCTGAAGCACAGGCACACCACCGTGGATCTCATACCTGCCATCCCCGTTCTACTAAAGACTTCACAGGCCGGAGCTTTTTCAAGAGTGTGTAAGGGCTTGTCCACACACCTGCGCTTCAGTATTTAGTGCTTCTTGCGCTAAATACTTAGGTTTTGGCAGAAAAGCGCAGGTGCGTGTGTGCGGCCGTTTTCAGCAGACGCTGTCCCTGGTTACCCGATGTGTATCGTGGTAACCAGTTTATACAGCAGCCTGCATAGTGACCGCTTATTGCGAGCGCATAGGGAAACGCTGCTTGCAGAGTTTCCCTGTGCGCTCTGGATCGAATAATTTAAATGTACACATTTTTTATTGCACAACCCCTTTAAGGGTTTTAAGTTCCTGCTGCTGTATGAGGATACACCTCTGATAGTGACATGAGTGTGTCTCATACTGATGCGACCTCTCAAGGTACCGTTACACGGTACAACGTTGCAGCGATGTCGGAAGCGATTCAGCGGGTGCGCGCTTGCTTCCGACATTACTGCCTTAGGTGTCACACGGGGAGATGTTGCCAGCGACGCCGCTGCGATGTTGCAGCAGCTATCGCTCACTGAGTTGTGCACAACCCAGCGAACGATACGCATCAATGTTGTTAATAGGCGAAATCGCTGGCAACATCGCTATCGCTGTGTCACACGGAGTGATGTTTGCAAATCGCTGGAGCAACATCGCCAGGTTTACCAACATGTTGGTAAACTTGTCAACTGCGATCCAGCGATTTATCGCAGTTGCATCGTGCTGTTACACGGCACAACACACCTGCGATGTCGCTGCAACTTCGCTGAACCCAGGATGGTACCTTGAGGGATGTGGAATCAGGAGATCTCAACGCTTAATTGATTAGAGGTCCTCTTTGGAGCGCACTTGGCTGTGTTCTTGTAATGGAGTAGATTTACTTTCATTCTATGCTAAAGGGGTTAAGGACCCTTTCCCTTCTGGCTGAGATTGCTCATAACCTTAATCCCAGCTGTAGCTCTTATCATCACTCACTTCTGCTATATTTACCTACTCCAGGCTTCACTCCACGGCGGATATAGATCCTTAATACAGACCACGTTGAAGGAGCTATTCTGTAGAGAAGCTGAGGTGTTAATTTCAGTTACAGCTGTATAGTTCCATGCTGGAGAAGAATCAGAGTTGTTTTGTATCGGTTTCCCTATCTTTTCAGTGTGTTCCCCTGAACTCCTGCTCCTTCTCTTCCTGGGGAAGGGGGATGAATAGATGAGTTGATGAGTTGTATTTATGAGTATAGCAAGGTACAAGACCTAGGCATCCCCACCATCAGGGATAATATGTGGGACAGGGATAGGCAACTGTCCCCTATTGTGAGAAGCAGTAAAGGAGCCCTTTGTCCCTTGCTTTTCTACATTTAGATGGGGACCCGGTTGACGATTTTGCATTAAGGCCCATGATGGTGTGGCGCCCCTGCAACCAGGGTGGCCACATAGGGAACTGCAGCCAGGCAGAAGGATAGACAGTTTGTACAAGAAACACCCTCACGGACACACACACACCACTAGAGGCGGCACCCAACCCGGAGCCTGGGACTCTAGGTGGGAAAAAGGTGGTGGGTTTAGAGGAAAGTGGATGGAAAGAAGGTAGATCAGGTTACAGAGAGCACAAATAGAAGAAAAGAGGAGGAAGGAGTTAGTAGGCCAGAGTGAGCCAAGCAGCACAGACATCAGAAAGACAGAGACACGTCCAGGTGGGATTGGGCTCCCTGGAGATGCAGAATCCACAGAGTCAAAGAAACCATGGAGAGAAAGCTCGTTGATAGCCAGCATCCCAGGGGAGTGTGAGGACAGAGACCGGACCAGCATCACTGGGTCCGAGGAACACGGCAGCACCGACCAACTACCGGCGGAGTAGTTTTCCCTAATTGGGCTGGAATCACACGGGTTAGAGCCTGGTAACGCCTTGTAAGATAGGGTTACTGCAGGCAAGACAACACCAGAGTGTCAGCTCTAAGGGGAACTGAAGCAATATTCCGGCTTCCCAGACAAACCGACGGGGAGCTCTAATTCCAGGTTGGAGTACCCAACACAAGGGTTGGAAGCACAGCAGCAATCACGAGGACCTGCAAGGGTCCGAGCTGCCGCTATACAACCCGGAGAAAGAACAAGAGAGAGAACAGCCTGAAAGGACACTTAGAAGGAGTGTGGGGTCTCAGAGTGACAGCCTGGCTGCAGAGGGTTCAGTGTTACCGGAGTTAACTGACTGTAACTTGTGTTAAGAACTGTACTGAGAATTGCTGTAAACTGTCTGAAGAGCTGACAAGTAAACCCGGTGAACCCTGCCTGAGTGTCCGTGTCTGATTCCAGGTATATTGAACTGTGCATCATATCTTTTATCCTGTCAGGAGCAGCCTGACCCGTGGTGGGCTCATCCATCTGGCTGCAGCCCTATCATCCATCCATCCTCCTGGCAGAGCAGCGCTGCAGCGGTGGTCTCATTACTGACCACAACCCGTGGGTGGCGTCACGACAAACTTTATCCATTGTAAATACCCCCTTTTATTTGTGAGAATCTGGGACACGGTCTGGACCAGGACCTCCGTGACATCCCCAGCAGTACCCCGGTCCAGTACTGAGTACCCCGTCCTAGTGGGCTCCACAATGGCGAGGAGGCTTTTGGTTACAAGTGAAAAGGGACGGAATTCTTTTCTTCTTGGAAGGATTTTCCTCTTTTTCTTTGATGGGATCTTTTGCCGTCTTTGGCAAGATATCAGTAGAACTACCGTATGAAGCAAACAGCCTTGTGATTACTCTCTGATGGGAATATATGGCGAGGGATCTATCAATTACTATAGACACAGGCATTCCAAGGAGCAAAACTGTGATAAAAGCATGCCGAACAAAGTGATTGTTCCTCCTTAGAAACAAATTGCTTCATATCTCAAGACCTCCATCCCGTTAGCAGGGATACATCGTCCATGTGTCTCCATTCCACATCTCGCTTGTTAATTGACAGGACCCAAGTCAATTGTACATTAACCCACAATCACTAACACCAGCCCTGAGATTCATTTGTCTCATTCCCGTGCAGTAAATTAGACAAACGCCCTGGATCGTCTGTGCCGGATCAATTCTACGCAAAATTCAAAAGACAGAAAGAAGCTTTGGGCCCCTCTATAAAGGGAGGAAGGGAGGTCTCTGAACATCTGCCCTATCATAACAATCTTGGGGAATTGGCGTTATTGTCAATGATAGGCACCGGCGTATTTTGTCATGTAACTGCTGGGAGAGAGGAAGCAAATCAATAAACCCATAATAAAGCACAACACTGAGCCCAGCTGTGAATACAGTAATATTACTAGATATATAGGGAGCTGACATTACCCTGTCAGGAGTATGCTCACCGGGAGTCATGATAACCTGCCCTGTCTATTACCATTTAGTAATAGAACAAAAAATTGTTACTTTCTAAAATCTCTCGAAAAATGAAAATCACTACTTTTGCAATAATTTGTCATTTGTACAATTACAGATGTAGAAAGAGAAACTGATGCCCTAATGTTCCACATGTTTATTCAGAAGTGCGTCTATTGATTGGTAATTGCAGATGCAGTAACAATGGGCGTATGAGCAGTATGCACAATGTAAGTAGGAACTGGAAATCTGGTTTAAGGCCCCTTTCATATGTCCATGTAAAACATCCATGTACTGTATGACACAGTCAGTTTTTCCCATCCGTGCAGTAGAGTAGTTTGTCACCCATGTGTACATGTGTGTTATCTATGAGCCATGCTTAGGTGTGTGCGCTATCCATGTGTATGTGTTTGTGTGCCATCTGTGTGTCATCTGTATACCATCTGTGTGCCACCATGTGTCATGTGTGTCCCATCTATGTGCCATCTGTGTGTCATCCATTTATCATCTGTGTGCCATCCATGTGTCATGTGTGTCCCATCTATGTGCCATCTGTGTGTCATCCATTTATCATCTGTGTGCCATCCATGTGTCATGTGTGTCCCATCTATGTGCCATCTGTGTGTCATCCATTTATCATCTGTGTGCCATCCATGTGTCATGTGTGTCCCATCTATGTGCCATCTGTGTGTCATCCATTTATCATCTGTGTGCCATCCATGTGCCATCTGTGTGCCATCCATATATCATCTGTGTTCCATTTGTATGTCATCCATGTATCCATGTGCTATCCATGTGTCATCTGTGTGTATGTGTGTGTCATTTGTGTGTACATGTGTGCCATCCATGTACCATCTATGTGTATGTGTGTTCCATCTATGTGTCATCTGTGTGCCATCAATGTATCATCCTTGTGCCATCCGTGTGCTATCCATTTGTCATCCATATCCTGTCTTTGTGCCATCCATGTGCCATCTGTGTGTCATCCATGGATTAACTGTGTGCCATCCCT
This sequence comes from Allobates femoralis, assembly GCA_033576535.1. Taxonomy (NCBI): domain Eukaryota; kingdom Metazoa; phylum Chordata; class Amphibia; order Anura; family Aromobatidae; genus Allobates; species Allobates femoralis. The sequence goes on from JARQOC010000007.1 coordinate 152,580,474, forward strand.
GTATTATCCGTGTTTCATCTCTGTGCCATCCATGTGTCATACGCGTGTCATCCGTGTGCGATCCGTGTATCATCTGTATGTCATCCATGTGTCATCCATGTATCATCCATGTGCCATCTGTATGCCATCCATATGTCATCCATGTGCCATACGTGTATCATCTGTGTGCCATCCATGTATCATCTGTGTGTCATCCATGTTCCATCCATATGCCAACCGTGTGTTATCCGTGCTCCATCCATGTTTCATCTGTGTGCCATACATGTCATCGGTGTACCATCAATATGTTATCTGTGAGCCATCCATGTCATCCGTGTGCCATCAATGTGTCATCTGTGTGCTATTCATGTGTCATCCGTGTGCCATCTATGTGTCAGCTATGTGCCATCAATGTGTCATTTTTGTGCATCCATGTGGCATCCATGTTCCATCAATGTGTCATCCGTGTGCCATCCATGTGTCAGCTATGTGCCATCAATGTGTCATTTTTGTGCATCCATGTGGCATCCATGTTCCATCAATGTGTCATCTGTGTGCCATCCATGTGCCATCTGTGTGCCATCCATATGTCATTCATATCCCATCTGTGTGCCATCCATGTGTCATCTGTGTGCCATCCGTGTATCATCTGTATGTCATCCATGTTTCATCCATGTATCATCCATGTGCCATCTGTGTGCCATCCATGTGTCCTCCGTGTATCATCTGTTTGCCATCTAAGTATCATTTGTGTGCCATGTGCCAGCCGTGTGTCATCTGTGCTCCATCCGTGCTCATCGATGTTTCATCTGTGTGCCATACAAGCGTCATCTGTGTCCCATCAATATGTTATCTGTGTGTCATCCATGTGTCATCTGTGTGCCATCAATGTGTCATCTGTGTGCTATTCATGTGTCATCCGTATGCAATCCATGTGTCAGCTATGTGCCATCAATGTGTCTTTTTTATGCCATCCATGTGGCATCCGTGTTCCATCAATATGTCATCTGTGTGCCATCCATGTGTCATCCTTGTGCTATCCATGTGTCATCCATGTGCCATCCATGGTTTTTACTGATGGCTAAAATAAATAGATATTACAAAGCTTCTCCTATACTTGCAATGTTAAACTTGGACACGCACATGGCTGGCATATAAAACTGGTATATGAAAAACAGTACCAGTGTCCTCAGTATTTTCCATCAGTGTGCCATCCTTGTGACATACTTGTTTTTCTGGTATGGCTAAAAAAATAAAGATATTGCAAAGCTTATTTTACAATTTCAATGATAAACATGTACAGCACATGGACGACACACAGATGATATCTACGTTCTGTACGTGTTTTCACAGACCCATAGAATTGTATTGGCCCTTGTCATCTTAGCTGAAGGAATAAACAGATGGACACACATAGTTCACTGTGAAAACACAGACATGTGAAGATCTCCATAGGTTATAATAGGTACATGCGGTATTCGTGAAAAAAACGGATGATGGCACACATACCGGAAACAATGATGTGTGCATGGCCTAAGTAAGAAGAGGCCTAAGTAAGAAGAGGTATCAATTCATATATGTACTGTGCAATAAAAACCAAACATCACTGTTTGCAATTTTTGAAGAATTTTTCTAACTCGGAGCTAACAAAAAGGTGGACGTCTCACAGATGGTAAATACAAATCTTGGAGCCTTTTCCACGTCCCCTAGTTCCCTACACATATGTATTATATAGAACTTTGGAATGGTTCTCAACGATTTTTCAAGTGTTTAATTTACTGCTATGTTCGGCTTCTGCTATCACTTGAACAAAGGTGCCAAAATAGAGCAAGGAGCTTCAGTACGAAGACAGGCACAGTGCAGGAACCGAGCATGTAAGTGCAGCACTCAGCATATATGACCTGAGCAGAGAGGAGAGCACAGTGCAAGAACTGCATGTTAGTGCAGCACCGAGCATACATGACCTGAGCAGAGAGGACAGCACAGTGCAGGAACCGAGCATGTAAGTGCAGCACTGAGCATACATGACCTGAGCAGAGAGGACAGCACAGTACAAGAACTGCATGTTAGTGCAGCACCGAGCATACATGACCTGAGCAGAGAGGACAGCACAGTGCAGGAACAGCATGTAAGTGCAGCACCAAGGATACATCACCTGAGCAGAGAGGACAGCACAGTGCAGGAACCGAGCATGTAAGTCCAGCACCGAACATACATGACCTGAGCAGAGAGGACAGGCACAGTACAAGAACTGCATGTAAGTGCAGCACCTAGCATACATGACCTGAGCAGAGAGGACAGCACAGTGCAGGAACAGCATGTAAGTGCAGCACCAAGGATACATCACCTGAGCAGAGAGGACAGCACAGTGCAGGAACTGCATGTAAGAGCAGCACCGAGCATACATGACCTGAGCAGAGAGGACAGGCACAGTGCAGGAACTGCAAGTAAGTGCAGCACCGAGCATACATGACCTGAGCAGAGAGGACAGCACAGTGCAGGAACTGCATGTAAGTGCAGCACCGCGCATACATAACCTAAGCAGAGAGGACAGGCACAGTGCAGGAACTGCATGTAAGTGCAGCACCGAGCATACATGACCTGAGCAGAGAGGACAGCCACAGTGCAGGAACTGCAAGTAAGTGCAGCACCGAGCATACATGACCTGAGCAGAGAGGACAGCACAGTGCACGAACAGCATGTAAGTGCAGCACCGAGCATACATGACCTGAGCAGAGAGGACAGCACAGTGCAGGAACAGCATGTAAGTGCAGCACCAAGCATACATGACCTGAGCAGAGAGGACAGCACAGTGCAGGAACTGCATTTAAGTGCAGCACCGAGCATACATGACCTGAGCAGAGAGGACAGGTGTGGTGCTCCTGCAGTCTGGTCACCACAGGGGTGCGGCACCTAATCCATAGGTGTGGTATCCCACTCCCAGGTAAGATGGGGACACAATACCGAGGCACACACACACCTTGCACCCAACACCCATCCTAACTCCAGGCCAGGGGAGAAAGGGTGGAAGAAACTCTATCTGAGTAGACCGCACTGGCTGGAAGAGGGACCAGGTTAACAGGGGGTGTGAGGAGAAAGTTAGTATGGAGAACAGAGCAGACAGAGGAAGAATAGCAGTTAGTAAGTGTGGGAGTCGAGAGAGAGAAGAAGTAGCAAGAGAAAGATGGCGTTTTAGGGGAACTCTGGCGCTGGGGAGGAGTGGGACCAGTAAGTAGGTCGCTTATGGAACCCAGGCCAGCGTGAACCATGAATTCACCCTAAATTCGAGTCATGGTGGAGGAACTGTTTGCAAGAGGGGACCGGCCTCGATCTGGCAACAACACTGGAAGTTTGAGCCAGGAAACCGAAGGTCACTGAATCTTAAGTGCATTGGCTATCTACCGTGGACAATCTCAGGCACAGTGGCAAGGCCTAGAGTCAAGAGGACGTGCTGGCCATCGCTCGACAGGACTCGCAGCCACCTGCTTGGGATCCTGAAGCACGAAGGCGCAGGGTAGGAGTAGAGGAAGATCAGTGCAGACAGGGCAACTTGGAAAGGCATATAAGAGGGTGCCTCGGTGCAGTGGCCTTGGACTGCCTGGGAGTTGACAGGACCGTTGACCCAAAGGACACAATGCCCCAGCTGGGCAGGAACCTCTGAGAACTGTGAGTAAAGGTGAAATACCTGCACCCTTGGTGTCCTTCTGATAATTTCCCATGCCCTCCTTGCTGCATACCTAGCACTACAACTCTAAGCATTACTATCCTCCCTATAAACTTCCTCATCCCCTTGGGACCAGCTTCACCTGTGGGAAGTATTCCATCTCAGCTGCTTCACCACCTATCCCCCAGGGCTCATACACCAGCGCTGGTCGCCCCTGACCAGGCACCACAGGTGGCGTCATGTTGAGACTACAAATCCCATTTAAATACCCCCTTCATCTGCTCAGCCAGGGCCACGCAGCTGGGCCACTGCCACCGTGACCTCCCTGAAAGACTGCCGCCCTTGCTACCAAGTACCCCAGGCCCTTACGGCTGCTGTACAGGCACAGTGCAGGAACAGCATGTAAGTGCAGCAATGAGCATACAAGACCTGAGCAGAGAGGACAGGCACAGTGCAGGAACAGCATGTAAGTGCAGCACTAAGCATACATGACCTGAGCAGAAAGGACAGGCACAGTGTATAGACCAGAAAACTGCTATAGACAAAAGAGAGTTGCACATGTGTATGCTTCAACTTGCTAAGAAGGACAAAGCACTAACCAATTAGCATTATTTTGGTAGCTATCATATAGGTGTGGCGCCCTGCTCACGCAGGTAGCCACAGACTTCTCTAGTCCCTAGTCAGGAAAAAGGATGGCAGTATGCGAATGTGTGTAGACTATAGTCAAATAAACCATATAACACACAAAGATGCTTACCTGTTACCTCGTGTAGAGGAATCCTTAGCTGCGTTGAAGTCTGTCAATTACTTTTCTACCTTAGATCTCACTAGTGGGTATTGGCAGGTTTCCGTAGCCGAGGAAGACAGAGAGAAGACGGCATTTACAACGCCTATGGACCTATGTGAATTCAACAGCATGCCCTTCGGCCTATGCAATGCTCCCGGAACCTTCCAGCGGTTAATATAGAGAGTTGCTTGGGACATAAGAACTTTGAGACGGTACTGCTCTACTTGGATGACGTGATCATGTACTCCAAGACCTATGAGGAACATGTCACTCATCTAGGAGAGGTGTTTGAAGCTCTGGCCAAATACGGGATGAAGCTAAAACCATCAAAATGCCATCTGTTAAAGCCAAGTGTACAGTACCTGGGACACATAATCTGTGCCGAAGGCGTGGCCCGCGATCCAGACAAGGTGACAGCAATCAAAGAGTGGCCAGAACCCAAGACCTTAAAGGAAGTATGTCAATTCCTGGGTTTTGTGGGCTACTATCTGAGGTTCATAAAGGAGTACACCAAGAAGGCTGCTCCCCTGCAAGACCTCCTAGTAGGCCAACCCACGAAGGGCAAGTCTAAGGATTCTCCATGGAGATGGTGCAAGGAACAAGAGAAAGCGTTCCAGATGATGAAAGAAGCCCTGACAGGAGAAGAAATCCTTCCTTACCCGGACTACAACCTGCCATTCCTGCTGTACACGGATGCCAGTAATGTGGGACTCGGAGCCGTCCTTTCCCAAAAGCAAGACGGCAAGGAGAGGGTAATCGCCTATGCCAGCCGAAAGCTGCGCCCCACAGAGAGGAACCCGGAAAACTACAGCTCCTTCAAGCTTGAATTCCTAGCCTTGGTCTGGGCCGTCACAGAGAGGTTCAAACACTATCTAGCCTCTAGCAAATTTACAGCCTACATATATAACAATCCGCTGACCCACCTGAAAACTGCGAAGTTGGGAGCCATGGAGTAAAGATGGATGGCCAGACTTTCCAATTACCAGTTCACCATCAAGTACCGGGCTGGGCATCAGAATGGATACGCGGACGCCTTATCCAGAATGCCTCACCTATCAGAAGAGGGTGTAGATGAAGATGAGCTGGAAGAAGTGGAGTTACCTGCTTTCCATCAACTAAAAGTAAGAGTAACCCAATGCCAGCAAACCCGTCAAGACCCTTCGGTGAGAACAGTAAAGCCGTTGCCCCACTTCGGTTCGAGAGAGGCGCAAGACAATGACCCGGCTGTCAGTCTAATAAAACAACTGATAATCCAGGAGTCAGTGAAATTGCCTGAAAATTCCCAATCTGAAGTTAAACATCTGTGGAACGAATGAAGTAAGCTGTTCATATACCAAGATAAGCTTTGTTGGAGGTGCATCAATCCAAGAACACACGAGATGGCCTGACAGATCATCATGCCAAATCAGAAATCCCTGTGGTTTTGAATGCCTATCACAACCAGACTGGTCACTTCGGATGGAAGAAGCTAGAGATGCTACTGAAGGATAGGTTCTTTTGGGTCGGCATGCGAACATCTATTGAAAAATGGTGTAAGAATTGTAAATCCTGCAGCCTGAGGAGAAAGGAGTTACAGAGCCAGAAAACCCAACTTCATCTAATTGTAACCAAGCAACCTCTGGAAATAGTCGCCTTGGACCATGTAAAACTGACTCCTAGTAGATCTGGCTATACCTATGCGTTGACCATGGTAGACCATTACTCGAGATTCTTAATGGTTGCCCCTGTAAAAGACTTAACAGCTGCCACAGCTGCTAGAACTTTCCAAAATGTCTTCTGCAGACCATTGGGGTACCAGAGGTCCTAGCAGATCAAGGATCAGCCTTCGAAGCGGAGATCTTCCAAGAGTTCTGCCAGATGTATGGGTACAAAAAGATCAGAACAACCCCGTATCATCCTCAAACCAACGGACTCTGTGAGAAAATGAATCACCTCGTTATTGACATACTGAAGATCCTACCATTAGAGGAAAGAAACCAATGGCCGGAGAAATTACCTGATTTGGTTGACATGTACAACCACATTCCAGTAAGCTCTACAAACTGTACACCAGCATATCTGATGAGAGCATGTACAGGAAAGTTACCCGAAGACTTGGAACTCGGAGTAGTAGATCCTGAAGCAGATAATGCCATTTCAAATTGGAAAACCCATCACCTAGAACAATACAAAAAAGTTCAAGCCAGTGTCGAAGACAACCTGGAGAAATTTAGTGAAAAACAGGAAAGGGACTACAACAAACATGCTCGAAACGTAGATTGGTTGTCTGTCCTCACCTTGTGAATCAATAAAAAAACCACATTAAGCAAAGCTCAAAATCCCGAATCCTTTTTGTTGTGCATGGGATAGATATTGATTACATAATCTCTGACTGGCCAGAAATCAGAAGATGCATAACAAGCATGCACTGCAAGTCTATGAGAGCCAGAATGAGGCCATAATGAGGCCTTAAAGGTACCGTCACACCAGGCGACGGTGCTGTAGATGTCAGTGGCGACTGGCGGGTGCGCGCACGGTTTTGGCGTCCCGCCAGCGTCGCTGTCACCCATTTATATGGGGCGACACCTACAGCACCGCGCCGGTGATAGGACAGGCGGCATCGCCACTGGGGTTTCTCAAAACCCCAGCGGCGATGCAGGACAATGGGAGCCTATGTCAGCTCGCCGGCGGCTGCTTATATGGGGCGATGTGTGCACATCGCCCCAGATCGGTCGCCTGCCAGGCGACCTCCCGGCGGCGCCGACATCGCCCCTTTACCTGAGGCAACGTAGGGGTGATGTTGACACGGGTAACGTGGCCTTTATAAAGATGTATTGAGTTTTGACCTCTGGTGCCTCCATGAAACACTTGAGATGCCAGGAGGTCCCTTTTTTCTGCAGACCGACCGGAAAATGATGAAGGTGGCTGAAGTTGAGTATAACACTAGGGGCAGGGCACTTAGATTTAAAGCACCATTGCAGTTTTGCAATAAAAAAAATTACTGTAGTGGTGCTTTAAGAAGTTGCAGTAAACTAAACCCTTGTTTTTTAGTGCCCCTCACCATCCATCAGGCTGCACCTTCTTTGTCAGTATGGTTGGCACAATCCTGGCACCCACAGAGCCTTGGCTCAGGCTGGTGAGGACAGCAATAAACTTTGTGAGCTGTGAACTTCATCCCACACATATGCTGACTGGATCCCTGCAGTCGAACACCCCGGCGCGCAGTATGTCAGACGCTGCGGCTGCAGAACTTGTGGGTACGGCCTCTGGTTTATTGATACTCAGCGATTCTCATCCCACACAGGAGAAAGTGTCAGATTAATGTTATTATGCAAATGTGACATATTAGATTAATCTGCGGTGACCTTTCCTTCCAGGATGAATCTGTATAAATAAAGTCATTTTATTTGATATATTTAGTATTGTTACAAAGATTTTTTATACCCAGTTTTATGTTTTATATGATCCCATTAAGACAATGCTCATCAGGATACTTCCTCTAATCTGTGTTCCCAGCGCACTCCCTGGGTCCTCAGTCATTACAGCATTATTTCTATGGCACAGCTTCAGACACATATTTTGTAAGGTTTTTTTTTCATAATTTACCCTTTGTACCTGCAGTTTGGCTGCAGTTTAGTAGTGGAGTATATCTCTTTTGCCCCAATATAAGTAACCTATTGTATTAGACAGTGAGGCTATGTGCGCACATCGGGTATGTGGTTGAAGAAATTTCTACACCATTTCTGCATCTCTTGGCAAAGAAAGATGCGTTCTTCATGTGTTTTCAGTGCATTTTTTATGTATTTTTTTCCATGAGTTTTTCAAGTAGTCTGGGGTGGAAATACACTGCAAAAAACGCTGAAAGAATTAATATTCTGCGCAAAATCTGTAAGGGAAAAATAATCAATATGTACACAAAATTTAAAGATGTCAACAGAGCAACTCTTCTTTCGGGCTGCTCTGTCATGGGGCATGACTTCTGGCGTCGTGCTGATTGATAGCCAGCTTACGACAGACAAGTAGTGGGGAGCCAGCTGTCAATCAGCATGTCAGTCATTCCCCATCAGCAGAGCAGAATGTAAAGGAAGTCACCGCTCTTTCGACGTAATGTCAATGGAAGCAGCTGAATCACCGGTAGGAGCAGTCTGTGGCCGCTCTGTGCCTCTGGAAAATGGCCCCGGTTATAACAGCCAGGTAGCTGGCAACTACCTGGTTGTTAGTTGATAGGCATATTTTAATAAAAAGTATCAGACCAAGATGGCCGCCGCACTGGAAGGATGCTTCTCACAGCTCTCCTGCCACTGATCTTTAATCTGGGCCATCCTAACACCCAGGCAGATCCAGACAACCCCAACTGATCCCTGGGGTAACGAGGGACCCTGTGACACCTTGTGGAGCCACTAGAAAGGCTGCAGGCAACCAGGAAGGAGACCGCTGTGAGACGAGGCCTACGTCCCCTGTAACACCTACCATCCGCCAGCCTCGCACACCAGATACTCCGACCACCCACCCCAGGAGGCACTTTCGGGAACAGCTGAGCTGCTCACTATAACGGCAAAGCCGGGCGGAGCGCGGTAAATCGCGCTGCGACTTGGAGACTGAGCCGAGGCCTTCACTTCCGGCCGCATCCATGGCATAAAGTTTGGCAGCGGTGCTGAGCCAGCGGCATGATCGCTACCCCCTATGGATAAGAGGAGGAGCTGAAAGCTGAAAGTCACCGGAGCAGACACCGGAGGAAAAGATCGATCAGAAAGGGGTGTGTCACCGCTACTATAGACTAGGGCTGGGTCTAGGCCAGCTGGGACTATCTACACATACCCCGCAGGCACAGCGTGAGTATCAAAAGGGGAGGAGGTGGAGAGGAAGACTGCAGGGCCAATGGAAGCTGAGAAGTGACTAGAAGCATTACTATCTATACTGTTTCATCTGCAGGCTCCACAACACAGACTTGCACATACTATGATTATCCTTCCAGTGGTGAACTCTCTAAATACGTCCAAGCATATCAGTAGTTGATTAACACACAAGCAGAATCCCACAACAACAGCTCCACACACTATTAAAACTCTGGGGGATTCCCAGGATGCGGATTTGTGGCACAACCGCTTTTAGATGAGCACCCTTTAGGTCCGTGGGGCAGCAATAAGATAACACCCAGATAAAGGCCCATTATATAGGACCAGGCTTTCTGGGATACCTGGGAGATACCAGACGCAGGCAGCATCATCCAGAGCAGATATTGCTTAGCACACCAGCCCCTAAAACACACTTTCTATTCTTGACCATACCATGTGGGACCAGTATTACAACAGATAGCTATCCCTGTATCTGCCTGTAGACTTGGGCGGACACCCAGGCCTAATGTTTATGTGAGCTCTTATATATTGTGACATCACCGCATTTTTACTAGCTTTATTCTGCACCACTAAACATGGATATGCTTGTAGGCAAGAACAACAAGAGTGGCAGGGCATCCACTCAGAATCAACCAGGTCCTTCCATAGCCAAATTGACTCCTGATATTGACAGCGAAACTCCACAAGCAATAGCCCAAGTCATTATGGACAAATGTTTACCTGAGTTTGACGCCAGGATGACAACCTTTCTAACATCAATAGAGGCTATAGTCTCCCAACTGAGTGCACAAGGAACGAGGCTAACAGAGGCAGAACAACGTATATCAGATTTGGAGGTTACAACCAAGCTGTTGGAGGAAAAACTGGAGAGCAAGGAAAAAGATATCACAAATCTCCAAACCAAGGTTGACGACCTGGAGAACCGTTCCAGGCGTAAAAACTTAAAAATTGTGGGGCTACCGGAGTCGATTCCCCCATCAGAACTGCTTAAGCTAACATCTGTATGGTTGCCAAAAATCTTAATCATCTCGCTGACATCAGGCCCATTAGCCATAGAAAGGGCTCACAGAGTAGGACCACCTAGAAAAGGGGAGAATGATAGACCCCGCCCAGTCCTCTCTAAAGTCCTGGACTATAAAGACAAATTGTGTCTGGCTGCCTACAAACAGAAAGCTATTTGGTGATGTCAGTAATATCCTAATGCTTCATGATACTGATTAGATTTGTTCTCTTGATATTATGCAATGTTCCATTGAATAATGTCACTGGAGAGCTACAGTCTTCGCTAAAGTTAAAGTTGTTGGGGGAATTCAGGGGTGTTAGGGGAGTCCAGGGGTGGGTCTCTGCATTCATAAATGAAGGTTCTTAAACTTCACGGTGCCTGAGCCTAGTCGCTGGGATGGGCAAGAGCCTTGTTCACATTCAAATCCATATAATTTGGCATTTCCGCGCACAGGGGTAAGATGATGGTTAACGACTCAGGTTATGTACAGTCTACCATTGAGTCATTGCATTTTTGCTCATGGAATCTCAATGGGTTAAAAGGAAAAAGATGATAAATTATCTTAATAAGGCAAACTTCCATGTGGTCCTGTTGCAGGAAACACATTGACTGAAGGGAAAACACCTCATATTTGCAAGCAAGAAATACTCTCTGTGCGCGGAAGCATCTTACTCGAAAAAACAGAGGGGAGTAGCCATCTTGATTAACCGATGCATTAATCACAAGGTGGTAGATGTGCTAGAAGATCCATCGGGGAGATTCCTCTTTATTCAAATCAAGATAGAGGGAATACTTTTCAGTATAGCTAACATCTATGCTCCAAACACACCAAACTCATACTTTCAGGCTGGTGTTTTGCAACATATTGCAGGTTGGGACACCTAACACATGATTGTTGGTAGAGATTTTAAGATTTTAATGAGGTCTATGATGCTTTTTGGGACAAATCCAACTCTCAATCACCTCATCTGACATCACTGGGTAGCTTCATGCATTCACTATCAGAATGTCTAGATTTAATTGATATCTGGAGAATACAACATCCTGTAGAGTAGGATTTCCCTCATTACTCTCATGTTCATGATTCTCATGCTAGAATTGAGTATTGGTTGCTACACTCTTCCCTCTTGCCACTTATTTCGCAGTCTGAGATCTTAAACATTCATATCTCTGATCATGCACCTATAACATTTAAATCCAAACTAGCCGACCCTATTAAAAATGAGAGACGACAGAGGTTCCCTTCTTATCTCTACCATTCTAAGGATTTAAAAAAATTCCTTCAAACGTCCTGGAATATATTTAAGGGAGATAATGAGGAACACACTGAGAATGCCCATTTATTTTGGGATACTTCCAAAGCAGTGTTAAAGGGCAGATAATGTCATATGTTAGTCACAAAAAGAAAAAATTATTTGAACGCACACTAAAGAGCATTAACCACAGCTTATAAGAATTTCAAACCCAATAATACCCAGTCTACAAAACAACAATATTTGGAGGCTAAGGAAGAGTGCAACAACTTTGTTGTTCTGACATACCTGAGGAAGGCTGTGTGTACAAAATATTCAGCCGAAATGCGTTGTATGACCCCCCTTTTTTATGCATCAAAACCTTTTTTTTGTTGTTAAATTTTTTTTTGAATAAACCTTTGAATAATAAGAAGAAGGCTTTACTCCATCACTTTGGGAGCGCCCTACATATTTCCGGATGTTACCTGAAATTCTCCCTTCTGTCACGGTCACACTGGCATTGTGATCCGAATGATCCGGGACGGGGCTGCACACCATAATCACAGGACTATAATCATTAGACCAGGCATGGTCAGATAAGCAAGAGACAAGACATCTATAAGATCTGCGCCATTTTTCTTGTTTATCTCCCTACCCACCCTTTAGACTCCACAGCCTTGGAGATCTACATATATTGCATGTGTAGCCTTTAATGAATCTTCTGTAGTACCCAACCAAACCTAAGAATTGACGTACCTCACTGACGGTGGTTGGCCTCTGCCAGCCCTGGATAGCTGTCACTTTTTCCGGGTCTGGTGCTACTCCATCTGCGCTGACCACATGCCCATTGGACTTTTAGTTTCAGAAGGTGACATTTAGATGGTTTGAGCTTCATTCCGTACTTTGCTAGAGCTGTAAATACCTCCACCAGGTGTTCCAGATGTTCTTCATAGGTTTTGGAATACACAATGACGTTTTCCAGGTATAAGAGCACCATCTCAAAGCTCCAGTATTCCAAGTCTTTGAAATGTTCCCGATGCATTGCATAACCCGAATGGCATGCTGTTGAATTCGCATAGGCCCATTGGTGTTGTCAATGCTGTTTTCTCCCGGTCTTCTTCTGCAACGGAGACCTGCCAATACCCACTAGTGAAATCTAATGTAGAGAAATAATTAGCAGTCTTTAATGCAGCAAGAGACTCCTCTATCCGGGGAAACGGGTAAGCATCTTTGTGAGTGATCTTATTGATTTCCCTGTAATCCACACACATTCTCATAGTGCCATTCTTCTTTCTGACTAGGAATAAGGGGGCTGCCCAGCGACTACAGCTATCTCTTATAAACCCGGCTTCCTTCATGTACTGCAGCATCTCTTTGGCGCACTGGTAGTGGTTTAGTGGAACTGGTCTATGTCTCACTTTAATTGGGGGATGATTTCCTGTGGGTATGTGATGGTGTACCCCTTTAATCTTCCCAAAAACTAATGGATGCTTACAAAATATCTGTTCGAACTCTTGTACTACCTGGTAGACTCCGTGCTTCTGGTGGGAAGGGGTGGCATCAGTTCTTACGTGCAACTGCTGACATAACTCCTCTAGCTGTCCCTTGGAGTTGTTATCCTCCGCCTGGTCTGGCGGGGAAAAGGGCTCTACTGTCTGTATGTTGTTGTTACAGACTGTATACAGCTTTGCTACAGTAGCATACCGGGGTAGTTTGGCTTCTTCTTCCCCACAATTTAATACACGGATTGGTACTCTTCCCTTGCGTACATCCACCACCCCTCTGGCTGTCAGTAGTGTAGATCTATGTTCTGAATATACTGGCTCTACAACTGCCTGTATTCTTTTCCTCTGAGACCTATAGCTGCTCGACACCATATCATCATTTCACTTTTTGGTAGTAACACAATGGGAAATGGGTCTGTTACCCGTACACTGCCAATCTGTCCCCCATAAAGATTTACCTGTTGCTTGTGGATGAGGGCTCAGATTTATTTTTAGATGACTCTCGTCCACGCATAACCAGCAGTCACAGCAATCTGTTGGAGTTAAAACAACACTTCTCCAAGGCAGTTTTCAATCACATTAGTACCAATTAACATGTAGTGGTATTTTTCATCAGGATTAACTTCTAACAAATATAACCCTTGGCTTTTTAACTCAACCCTCCCCAACTTTATTGTCACTTCTCTGAACCCCACCTGATTCTGTGGTTGTCCATTAGCTGCAAGAATGACAAAGTTAGGGTCTGGGGGTCAGTATCAGACCAAAATTGTTTGTAAAGGATATGTGGGATGGTGGTAATCTGTGACCCTGTGTCCAGTATGGCCGATGTAGGGATTCCATCTAGCGTAATGTTGAGGTATGGACGGCCTCCCACGTACCGATTACACCAGTCATATGGGCCCGGTCGTCCTACTCCTGGGGGTTGGCCCTCGGACCCAGGAATCTCAGGTTTAAAGGACATCCTCTTGCGAAGTGGCCTGGTTTGTTGCAGCGTAGGCAGATGGGTTGTCCTGAAGAATCCGCGTGGTCGCTGGCTCAGCGTTGGAATGGTGCGTTGGTCCCCTGAACAGGCGAATTGTTGATCTCCTGAAGGAGTGACTTGTTGGTTCCCTGAACGAGCGACTTGGGCTTCCTCCTCATCCACGGGATATCCTCAAAGCAATCAGCTAGCTGGATTCTGCTTAGTGGTTATGCCCTGGCCTGGCTTGCAAAAGCTTTAACATGTAGTCCATATTTTTGGTTAGCTGCAGCACCTGGTTACTTAGGTCGTCATCAGGGTTGTTTGCTACAGCTTGCCCTGCCTCTTTTGCAGGGTTTTTGGTAGTAGGTTCAAAGCCTATGGGTGAGGTGTTAATCTGCCAGGGTTGGGTTCAGGTTCTGCAGGCAATGGGTCTGGTAGCACTGTTATGGCATGGTCTTTTAAAGCATTGAAGTTCACATCAGGATAATCTAAGACCCACATGTGTACCTTCTGGCGGTGGTAGTCCAACCACAATCCATTCATAAACTGTTCTGCAAGCTTTTTATCATCTTCTAGCACACTTGCCGGGTTTACCTGCTTTAAGGACCGGAGTGCCCCTTGTAAACGAAAGGCAAAGTCTCTGATGGTATCTTGCGGTCTCTGTGTACATTGGTAGAATATCATCCTTAGTTCAGACTGTGTGTGTTTTTCAAAACCAGCTTTAAGCTTGTCAACTACTTTTGCTACAGAGTCTCTGTCAGCATCGCACCAATACTCGACCTCTAGCTGCGCTGCGCCTGTTAATTGTCCCAGCACAACGGCAGCTCGCTGCTTTCCTGTCATTGCATACATGTCCAATACTGCACACATTTTTCGTTTGAAGGCTGCTAAGGTACCGGGCTTACCTTCGTAGGTCAACAACCATTTTGCGCCCGGTAAGTACAGCAAGGCTAACGGCATTATCGGGGCCACTGCTACGGGTGCTGCGGCCCCCACACCGGTTGCGGAACCAGCTGGTCCTGCATCCCAGACATCCCCTCTGTCAGGGACCTGTGCGTTGTTCGCTTCACTCATGGCGGTGCCCCCCTAGTTAAGCGCTGCCAGCCGCTGAGGTAAACTTTTTCGGTAGTGGGCGGCTCTACAGGGGGAGTGGAGCACCTCGGGTATTTCCAGAACCAGCCACTGCACTTTGTCAATCCTCGGCAGAGCGGAGGGGCGGGGCTTATCTTCACGCTCTTTTCCAGACACTACGCTCTTCCCGCTCTGTGACGCAGCAATGGCGGCGCAAATTTACAGTTCACAAAACAGTCAATAGAGTCCAATTTAAGCACACAGCACCCAATTTTACCGGGCACGGGATCCTGTTCGTGACGCCAGAACTGATCCGGTCGACAGGGTAGGGGGTACTCGATACCAGGACAGGGAGTTACTTCGGTGGGGGATCATGGCTGGTCGGTTCCCGGTTCCATACCCTGGACCCTCAGTGGCAGGGATGGGGGTGATGATGATGGGGAATGATAATGTGACACCACGTGTGGTACCTGGTAATAGGGTTACCAGCACTGCGGCTGGCCACTGACGTGATGGAAGTGTAGCTTTGATAGTACAGCTCCCTACAGGTGGAGCTGTACCTCAGGGCAGCGGGGTGGATTAGGAGAATAGTAGTAGCGGTTCTGCTGTGACCGCGGTAGGCGGCGGCGGTGACTCAGGCGCACACACACACAATTGTCTTTGTTACTCAAGAGGGTAATCAGGTTTCAGTGCAGCTTGGGACGTTCACCTTGGAGAATTGTGAGACCTCCTCTATTAGTGTGTGCGGTGTTTGGGGTCAGCTCTGCCTGTAGTTGAACCTGTCGCTCTTTCTCCCTCTCAGGGTGCTGTTCCACAACTGACAATGAGGACTTTTCTGTGGGATTCCTATTCTATGCTTAGGTCCCTGATCCTATGCTTGGTCAGGTTTGGAGTCTTCTATTCTTTACTTCAGGTAAAATAGATCCTCCTGGTCTTTCCGGGCTTTCGCTGCCACACTGTAGATGAATAGCAGCATCGGACTCCGGTGTCTGGGTGGCTAAAGGGTTCTCAGATCTGTTCCCTTCTTCCTTCTTCCTACTTCTCAGTTCTCCCACTGGCCTCCGTCCCTTTCCCTAGGGCTCTACACAGCTGGGTGTCAGTCTTCCCTCGTTCTGGGCCTGGCTTGGTTCCAGCAACCAGCTATTTCTAGTACTAACTGCTCTCTTCTCTGCAGTCTCGCTGGAACTAACTGACTCCTCCCCTCAGGCCTGGATCTTTATAGGGGATCTGGCTTAAGGACAGCCAGTGGGGCTCCCCTTCCAGGTCTGGGGTGGAAGGTGTTGTGTGCTGTGTGTGCCAAGGTGTACATCCCTCCCTGCACCGGTGGATCCTGTGGCAATTCCCCGCAGGGGTGCCACACCTGTCCTAGTTGGGAATGTTTAATCATCTGCACTGCACTGCTTGCCATATCCCGGATGAATATCCCAACTAGTGTCACAAACTTTCTTTTTTTCTTTATTTTATTTTTGCTATTATAAATTCTGCTCTCCCTTTTCATGTGAAGCCAGGGCCACAGCTGCTGAGAACGGCCACCAACATGATAGAACTATCAGGGTTCTACTCTGCTCAGTGGTCTGGGTATCCTGGCCCTTACAGGGAACCTGACCCCTTCAAATTGGTCCTCAGCCTCTAAAAACCTGTCCATGCACCTTCCTGTAAGGTTTCAAGCTATCCCTCTCTTTCCCTATAGCGATTCTGTAATGTGGAATAATCACATTTATTACCTTGCAAATCTGCTGCTTCTGAATCCCCAAGAAGTCACAGTGGGTGTTCCCTCTGGCTCCTTATCACAGCCTCCACTGTTGTTTTTCACACCCCAATAGGCGTGAAAATGAATGTTGATGATCCTGTGTCAGATCGCTGAGCGGGCTTAGCCAGAATGACGCAAATCGCGTAATTTCCGACACTGTGACGTCGATACACCTCACGCTGCACATTGCGCATGCGCAAGTTGTAAATAACATCTCACGCTTGCACAATGGGCAGTGAGGTCCGTACATGCACCCAAAGGGTGTATTGACGTCACAGCGCTGGAAATGACACGATTTGCGTCATTCCGGTTAAGCCCGCCCAGCGATCCGACAACCTTTTGGGTGCATGTACGGACCTCACTGCCCATTGTGCAAGCGTGAGATGGTATTTACAACTTGCGCATGCGCAATGTGCAGCGTGAGGTGTATCGACGTCATAGTGTCGGAAATGACGCGATTTGCGTCATTCTGGCTAAGCCCGCTCAGCGATCTGACACAGGATCATCAACATTCATTTTCACGCCTATTGGGGCGTGAAAAACAACAGTGGAGGCTGTGATAAGGAGCCAGAGGGAACACCCACTGTGACTTCTTGGGGATTCAGAAGCAGCAGATTTGCAAGGTAATAAATGTGATTATTCCACATTACAGAATCGCTAAAGGGAAAGAGAGGGATAGCTTGAAACCTTATACGAAGGTGCAGGGACAGGTTTTTAGAGACTGGGGACCGATTTGGAGGGGTCAGGTTCCCTTTAACGTTCCACATATGCACAATTGTTTACATTATTTAGGTTCAGGGATTTGCAGCTTTTGCTTCACACAATGCACAGTAATGATCAGTGATATATTTTGCTGCACATGGTGCACAGTAATGATCAGTGATATATTTTGCTGCACATGGTGCACAGTAATGATTAGTGATATATTTTGCTGCACATGGTGCACAGTGATGATCAGTGATATATTTTGCTGCACGTGGTGCACAGTAATGATTAGTGATATATTTTGCTGCACATGGTGCACAGTAATGATCAGTGATATATTTTGCTGCACGTGGTGCACAGTAATGATTAGTGATATATTTTGCTGCACATGGTGCACAGTAATGATCAGTGATATATTTTGCTGCACATGGTGCACAGTAATAATTAGTGATATATTTTGATGCACACACGCTATGTTTTGTCTCACATGTAGATATTACGCATGCAGTGACAATATTAACCTCTGTAAACAGTTTGATGATAATGAGACTTATCTCAAGTCATTTACCACGCGAGTTCAACAAACAGATCAATGCACAGAGAAAACACAGATCTTATTACAGCGGATGGAGGGACTGTCAGGGGGTTAGTGCTACATGTGTCAGAAATCATCAGTTTCACAGGATTATTCCCGGCTCTGGCATGCTGTCATTTGACTGTAAACGGCCTGTATTCTGCCCAGAGTAAAGTCAATCCCAGAGCTTTTGATAATACAAAAGTCAATTCAAATCACTGATTCATTAGATTCATGTGTTACATTTTTCCTAAACATCAAACCAGGTAAACATCTTAATCATGAAGCCCTGAACCACATAGTCTTGTGAATACGCTGGTAAACTGACACCAGGGGCTTAGCATCCATGAGGCCACATGAAGTGTCTGCCTCAGGCGGTGACCCCTGCTAGTAGATAGGGGTGGCATCCGCAGGGGCGCCTGGTGTTAGCGCGGTCCCCTGCAGATGCCTATCCTGCTGCTATAGTCCTGGCTTGCTCCACTGTGTCCGGGTCAGTGGCATAACTGGGGGGGGGGGGGCTGGTGGGGCATCTGCCCTGGACACAGCAGGCTGGGGGGAGCTGCTGGGCCTCTTGCTGCAGTGCCCGTGACTGACACATTATCATTGTCAAGAACTTATCAATTGTCCATAAAGGTTACTTACTGTATACTTCAGGTTTCAATTTTTTGCCATTTTGTTTTTCAGTGAGTGGAAAAAGTTGTAGTTTACTAGTAAATATTGACTTAAGTTGCATTTGTACTGAAAGATTGACGTGAATAAGCATTCTTCAAAATGCTAGAGTCACAATAAGCTTAAAGGGAACCTGTTAGCTCATTTTTGCCCCCTAACCTATCACTACCGGTCCCTGCACCTTGCTAGTACATCCCTAACCATCCCTGTCTGAGCTAAATCTGTCCTACTAGCTGGGAGCCCGATGCACATGCATTGGGATTCTAGAACGGCGAGTCGCCTTAGAACTGCTCGCAATGGCCGCTGCGCGGCCAATGCTTCGGGCGTATCCACATGACCACGCCGGGGGCAAAAAAGCCATTCGCAATTATATAATAGATAATGGTTGCAAAAAATGACTTTGTTACTTACATCTCCGTATGCTAATTAGTCTTCTTGACTACTGTATGTAACTACACTGGGTGTTTACCATGGCTCCATTCTTTCCCCCTCGATATTGGTATCATGCTTCAGTGGGCATGATCATTCATTCTGAAGCGTGGTCCTGATTCAAAATTCAAGGCTCCTCCTTCTGCGTATGACGCGCCCGCAGTGTGTCATTTCTGGTCTGGTGCATTGTAGGGGATTATCGGGTGTACCGACCAGCTTTGGAGTGCACACCGCGCATGCTCCGAACCCAGCATGTATGTAAATACACCCCCCACACTGCACAGGACCGTAGATGACGCACTGCCGGCGCGTCATACCCAGAAGGAAGAGCCTTTCTCTGTGTATTAGCGTGGCGGCCCTGCAGTCAGGCTGCCATAAATGGTACTACATGCATTCCTATGTTTGATATCATGCCTGGAGGTAAGAGGAGGATACTTTGCTGAGAACCCCAAGTGCACCCAACACATCTAAACTTCAGGCCAGAGAAGTGCTGGGTGGAAGAGACCCACCTTTAGAGCAGTCCCCACTTCCTGGCTGGAGGAAGGAGTTAGGTTAGGGCTGGGTGGCAAGAAGGAGAGTTCTAGTCAAGTCTAGCAGCTTGTGAAGTAGCGTGGAGTGAAGTACTAGGCTGAGGGCCTGGAGAGATGAATCTGCTGCCAGCTGTTGAAGCTGGGCAACAAAGCTAGCTGCAGAAGAAGTACCAGCCCCCAACTCGATCAGGGATACTTCAGGACCGGTCGTGAAGCTGGAGGTCAC